>CAUYQU010088756.1:0-12984 GCA_963574635.1 Cheracebus regulus | reverse complement strand
TGGGGCCGAGCAAACCTGTTTCCCAGCCCCGGCGGAACATCGTAGGCTGCAGGATTCAGCATGGGTGGAAAGAGGGGAATGGCCCTGTTACCCAGTGGAAAGGAACCGTTCTGGACCAGGTGCCTGTAAATCCTTCTTTGTATCTTATAAAATACGATGGATTTGACTGTGTTTATGGACTAGAACTTAATAAAGATGAAAGAGTTTCTGCGCTTGAAGTCCTCCCTGATAGAGTTGGTAAGTTCTTTTTACTATTTGTGCATTATATGCTTTAAAAATGATATTGAAATGGATGCTTTTTTATTATTTTATATTATTAATACTTTTATTGGAACACAAGCACCCCTCCTGATAAACGTTATATTAAATCACCGAAAACCACAAAAAATGGGTCCAAAGCAGTTCAAGGAACTGTGTAGGGGATATAGAGATGTATGTTCCCCCTCCCCCAAGAGGTTTGCAACTTAATAAGGTATAATAGTTATTTCTAACATTTTTGCTCACTGTTTTCTGGACTCTGATGGGTAAGGTTATCAGTAGCTCAAATCTCCTGTGTGTTGATCTCATCAGATACAAAAGCTAAGAGAATGTGCATTTATTTTACAATCTTTATGTGAAAGTATATCTTTGATTGTATACAATGTAAATGATAATTGTACTTTGAGCCAAAATTTAAGTAACCAAAACGTGATCTTTATTGTACACAGAGCTTGTTTGAACAGTATTTGTGGAAATGAATGGCTCTTTTAAAATGTCATATAGTATCGGTTTTGCCTTACAAATGTTCCTTAAGACATAAGGTCTAAGATAAATAATAATTACTGATTTTATTTTCTATTAGGGTGGGATACACCCAAATTATTACTTTTTTGCAGTATTTATTTTGAAGTATTTTCTTATTACAGTGATGCTGCTCTTGTTTAAAATACTGGTTTGTACTTTGAGAACTGTCTTTAACCGTCTGTACCATTAAATAATAAAGCTTCAGCAGATCTAGACTTGAGAGGTAGGAATTCTGGGATCAGATTTCACGGGAAGAAATTAATTGAGTCTTCTCGCTTTGTTTTGCTTCAGACTGTGCCATTGTATTCCTGGGATATAACGGTTTACCTAGCAAGTTAATTCTGCCATAGTAGCAAGTTATTTTGTTAATCTTCTGTTTAGATATCAAAAGGGAAATCTTTGCTCATCTCCATAAACAAGGTTCAGTTTTCAAAGAAATCTTTCTTTAAATATAAATCTTTATTATTACTCCTAAAGGTGGTATTAAATCTGTTATTTTCAACATTCTCATCTATTCTTGAGTGTGACTGAGTACCTGCTCTTCCTCTTGATGCACATCCTACATTTCTTCTTGATCATGGCATTAATCCATTTCTCACATAAGAAACTTTAACACATTAAGAATTTTAACAGCAGAATTTTAGCCTCTGCCCCTTCTGAGACAAGACAAGTAGCTCACTTGAAGGTTCCTGCATATTGCTGCATCACCTGTGGTTGTTAGTCTGTTATTGAAGGATAGAAACTGTACAAGTGTCTCTGGTGATGGGATTAAGGGTTCCATATTGTTTGTAGTTTGGGGTTATCTCAGTTTCCAACAATATTGATTTTGTAAACAGTAAAGCAATTTACAAAGAAACCCAAGAGCTTCTATGTAAATCAGCAATATAGATGCCTAATTCAGCTAATAGTTGCTATTAATTTTAGTACTCACTGTATTGTGGTTGGTGCGAAAGTAATTGCAGTTTTTGCCATTGAAAGTAATGGCCAACACAGCAGTTACTTTTGCATCAACCTACTTTAGTGTAAAAAATTACTTGCTTTTCACATATGTTTTACATAGGAAGAAATTTGCTTCAGGCAGTACATTAGAGTATAATTAAAATTATGTTTTTCTTAAGCTAAAGTTGGAGAAAAAAGTCAGTCAACCAAAATGCATGTGATGTCACAGAGCAGTGGTTCCCAAAGCAAGGTCTGGGGACCCTTGGGTTCTCTGAAGCCCATTTAGGAGATTTGCAAGGCCAGAAATATTTTCATATTGATAAGTTGTAATTTGTGCTTTTCACTCTCTTTTTTTTCCCTCAGTTACACAGTGGAGTTTCCCACTGTCTATTTGGAAGATTTGCATAACTTAGTGAACACAAAATTTTCTTTATGAGCAATGCATGGTACCAGATCATGCACTGGTGGTAGAGCTGTAAAAAGTGCAAGACTAACTACTTTTCAATTGTAAAAAAATATGTATCACATAAAATTTACTGTCCTAACCATTTTTAAGTGTACAGTTCAGTAGTGTTAAGTACATTCACGTTGTTGAAACGGATCTCCAGAACTTTTTCATCTTGCAAATCTGAAAATCTACATATTAAACAAAACAATGTGCCTTTCCTCCCATTCTCAGCCCCTGGCAATCACTGTTCTACACTCTGTCTCTATGAATTTGACTACTCTAGATACAGAAGTGGAATCACACATACTTGTTTTGTGAATAACTTACTTAGCATAATGTCCTCAAAGTTCATCCAGGTTGTAACGTGTGACAGGATTTTCTTCCCTTTTAAGGCTGAAGGGAACATTCCATTATGTCTGTGTACCACAGTTTGTTTATCTGTTTACCCATTAATGAACGTTTGGATAGCTTCTACCTCTTGGTAGACTGTAAAATTGTGAATAGTGCTGCTATAAACGTGGGGATGCAGATGTTTCTTTGAGATCCTGCTTTCTGTTGTTTTGGTTATAGGCACAGGAGTGGGATTGCAGGATCCTATGGCAATTATAATTTTATTTTTAATATCATAATTCTAATTTCTTAGGTAGAACTACCATACTGTTTTCCACAGCAGTTGTACCATATTCCAGTCCCGCCAGCAGTACACGAGGGTCCCGTTCTCCATCCCTTAGTCAGCAGTTGTTATTTACTGTTTTTTTTCATAGTGGTCATCCTCATGGGTGTGAGGTGAGACCTCATTTTGTTTTGATTTGCATTTCTCTGATGATTAGTGATGTTGAACATCTTTTCATGTACTTGTTGGCCACTTGTATATCATCTTTGGGGAAATATCTATTTAAGTCCTTTGACAGTTTTTTTAATCAGGTTATTTGATTTTTGGTTTTGCGTTGTGAGAGTTCTTTATGTGTTCTGGAGGCACGAGTTTTAATGTAAGAGTATGACAAATTTATTAATGGTTTCAGGTTCTACATTGTAACTAATCATTAAAGAGTTAACTATTGAATTTTGTAGTTTCATCTAAGAATATCTAGAATTACTGAAAGACAGAATACTCTTCTTTTTCAGTATCATAACTTTGTAAGGCTGGATTTTGTACATCAACCAAAAGAACAGATCATAACAGATTGAGCTCTAAAACAGATCTGAGAATCTAGTTGTTCTTTTTAAAACCTAGACAGCAGATTTGCAAAAATGTAAAATTATGCCACTCTTCTTATTATATTTTGATAGGAAATAGTAGTTACTTTTAAATTACATTGTTATACAGGTATTTTAAAATAAATATTTTTAGATTTGTTTTTTATTTTTTGAAATAGTAAATATTGGTAGGAATTGTCTGTGTAAACAAATTCTCTTTTAGATCTTTAATAATTTCTATTTATTTTTAAATTACATTTTTAGAGACAGGGTCTCGCTTTGTCACCCAGGCTGGAATATAATGGTGTGATCATAGCTCACTGCTGTCTCAACACCTTGCGCTCAAGCAATCCTCCTTCCTCAGTCTCCTGAGTAGCTGTGGTTACAGGCGCACACCATAATGCCCTGCTAATATTTAATTTTTGTAGAGATGAGATCTCATTGTGTTGCCCAGGCTGGTCTTAAACTCCTGGCCTCAAGCAGTCCTCTTGCCTGGGCCTTCAGGTGCTAGGATTATAGGTGTGAACCACTGTGCCCAGCCAGTAGTTTTTAAGAATGTAAATACAGTTCTGAGATCTAGTAGTCTGAGAGCCACTGGCTTTAAGAAACTAGTGGGGTTCTTTTTTAGTGTCATGCACAGGGGGGAATTTGTAATTTTTTATTATTACTGCACACTTAAAGAAAACCAACCATATGTGTTTAGGGTATGCCGATAGAATTAATAGCAATACAGTTGTCAAGAAAATCTAACTTGTTTCTTTTGATTTAACAGAAATAGAAGTCTGATGAATGAGGAAAATAGTGCTAATTGTTTTTGTTGTTGTTGTTAAGACAGGGTCTCACTCCTATAGCCCAGGCTAGAGTGCAGTGGTCTTGGCTCACTGCAGCCTGAATTTCTGGGTTTAGATGATTTACGACCTTGGCTTCCTGAGTAGCTGGAACTACAGGCCTGCACCACCACACCTGGCTAATTTTTTGTATTTTTAGTAGAGATAGGATTTTGTCATGTTGCCCAGGCTGGTCTCAAACTTTTGGGCTCAAGTGATTCACCCGCCTAGGCCTCCCAAAATGCTAGGATTACAGGTGTGAGCCACTGCGCCTGTCTCAAATTGTTTTTTATTTTTTATTTTTTAAAAGACAATTGTTTTAATTGTAGGTAAAGACAATTATATAAAATTGTCGACTGGAGAAACCTCAAAACCAATAGGATCCTTTATAATTTTTCAGTATTAAAAAGATAAAGATGGTAATTTTCACCCACTTTTGAAAAGTATTAAGGGCTAGGACTGTTAATCTATTATTACAGATACCTGGGCCCCAATTACACAGGACATCTGATTAAATCATACAACAAATATTGACCTGCTATGATCTAGATATAAAAGAAGAAAGGGAAGGTCTCTGTTTTCATGGGGATATACAAGCAACAAACAAGTACCACAGATACATAAAGTGGGATAACTTTAGATCATGGTGAATGTTATTAAAAGTAAAACTGAGTAATGTGACTGGGATTGATGGGGCTACCTTCACCTTGTTGGTCAGGAGAACCCCAAGAGGAACTGGCCTTCTGAAGGTGTGAGGAAGAGCTTAACAGGCAGAGGAGAGTGTGTCCTAATGGGAGAGGAAGAAGAGCAGAGTAGAAGAGGCATGGGCAGTGAGGAGGCAGATAGCAAAACTTGAGGGCAGAGGCGTGATGGCTTAGGGCTTGGGGGCCATAGTGAGCAGTTTGGTTGTTTTTCAAATTATGAAGATAAGGCATGGGAACATTGTAAATCACACAATCTGGTATCAGTGACACAGTACTTACTTTGGTTTCAGTGGAGAATAAAATTGTAGGAGCAAGAGTAAAAACTTTTGTATTAATAAAAAATGGAAACAAGACTACAGGAAAAACACCAGTTTCTTTAAAATAAAAAAAAAATCTGTGCCTTGAATAGATTCATTTCTAAGTTTTAAACAAATGTTCTGTGGTTATGTGAGATGCTAATACAGGAAAAGTAAGATGAACTATATACAGGAACTCTACTATTTATGTGATTCTTCTGTAAGTCTAAAGTTATCTCAAAATTTAAGTAAACAATAAAAAAATCTATTTTATACCTTGCATGAACAATTAACACTTTTGATGTGGGTACAGAACCAAGAGCAGACGAGTCCAGAAAGATTTTTTTAAAAATCGTATTTTTTTCAGTTAACTGACTTGGGACAAAATACTTCTATTCCTATTGAATTCAACTCTGAGCTGAGGCCCAGTAGTTTGTGTTGGGTTTTTGTACTTCTTAAAGCCTTCCCAGATTCTGATGCTTGCTAATACATTACATGGACAGAGTTTCAGATAGTCTTCTTTAGTAAATTCAGTCTTCATAGGCAGTAATAAGTGCAACAGTTTGTCGACTTTTGTTTTTATTTTTTAAATCCCCAGCAACATCTCGAATCAGCGATGCACACTTGGCAGACACAATGATTGGCAAAGCAGTGGAACATATGTTTGAGACAGAGGATGGTTCTAAAGACGAATGGAGGGGGATGGTCTTAGCACGTGCACCTGTTATGAACACGTGGTTTTACATTACCTATGAGAAAGACCCTGTCTTGTACATGTACCAGCTCTTAGATGATTACAAAGAAGGCGACCTTCGCATTATGCCTGATTCCAGTAAGTATATATTGGCAACTTTTATTTTGGATAATTCAAAAGGGATTTGGATTTTAGTACAAGATATTTGATTGGCTATTTTGCAGATACATTTGTATTTTTGGATATATAATTATTCTTTTAGTCATGCACAAACACAGGCTTTGAAATTTTTCATCTTGTCACAAATTTTAGGTAAGAAAATGTTTGATAATCAGTTCTGCTTGGCTTCTATAACAAAATACAAGTTGTTTTATAATTAGTAACACTACTACATGTTATTTACTTTTATTTAAAAACATGATGGAATAGGGACCAATAAAACACACCCCTATGTACCCTGCTCAGCTTTAACAGTTACTGTCTCATTGCCTGTCTAGAAATCTGTTAGTTCCTTCAATGCAGTTATTTTGAAGCTAGCCCCAAGACATTGATTATTTTATCTGTAAATACTTGAACTTCAGAGCAGCAGTTTTCAGCCTTTTTTGGCACCAGGGACCAACCAGTTTTGTAGAAGACAGTTTTTCCACGGATTGGGGGTTGGGTGTGCAGATGGTGGTTTTGGAGGCATTAGATTCCCATAAGGAATATGCAACCTAGATTCCTAACATGCGCAGTTCACAATAAGGTTTGCACTCCTACGAGAATCTGATGCCCCTGCTGATCTGACAGGAAGTGGAACTCAGATGATAGTGCTCTCTTTGCTGCTGCTCACCTCCTGCTGTGTGGCGTGGCCCAGGTATTGGGAACTCCTGATTTAGAGAACATCAGTTTTAGAAAACAGCTAATTAGGGGAGCTTTTCAGTAGTAACTGAAGTACAGAGTCACTGTTGAGACAGATCATTTAGCTATTTCCCCAAGTAGTCTGTTCACGCAGGGAAGGTAGAAAAGAATGTAGCTGGTCTAATTTCATTAGGCCTAGAAAAGCTTTATTGTGTTATTTCTTTGTTGTTGTTTTTGTTTTGAGACAGAGTCTTGCTCTGTCGCCCAGGCTGGAATATAGTGGTATGGTCTTGGTTCACTGCAACCCCTCCCCAGCCAGGTTGAATCAAGTCTCCTTCCCCAACCTCCTAAGTAGCTGGGATAGCAGGTGCCTATCACCATGCTTGGCTAATTTTGTGTGTATGTGTGTGTGTGTGTGTGTGTTTAAGTAGAGACAGGGTTTCACCATGTTGCCCACGGTGGTCACTAACTCCTGAGCTCAGGCAGTCCGCCAGCCTTGGCCTCCCAAATTGTTAGAATTACAGGTGTGAGCCGCCGTGCCCCACCATGTTAGAATTTCTTCTAGAACATACAGTTAATCCATTTAAAATTTACAGTTCTGTGCTTTTTAATACATGCACCGATATGTACAGTCCTCACCACAGTCAATTTTAAAACATTTTCATCACCTCAAAAGAAAACTTTGTATCTGCTGTCAGTCCTTTATTCCTTCAACCTCTCTTCCTCCTAGCCTTAAGCAACCAATAATACTTGCTGTGTCAGTTTTCCTGTTGTGAACTTTAATATGAATGGACTATATGATGTGAGGTCCTTTGTGCTACCTTCTTTCACTTAGCATGTTTTCAGATTTCATCCACGCTGTAGCATTTATCAGTACTTCATTGCTTTTATTGGCCAAATATGATTCCATTGTATAGATATACTACATTTTGATTAGCCAGTTTATCCGATAAAGGACATTTCAGTTGTTTCCCATCTCTTGGTTGTTATGCATAATGCTGCTATAAACATTTGTATACAGGTTTTTGTATGGACATATTTTATTCTACCTAGGAGTGGAATTGCTGGGTCATAATGGTAACTCTACATTTAATCATTTTGGGGAACTGCCAGGCTAATTTTCAAAATGGAAACACCATTTTACATTCTCTGCAGTGTATGAGAGTTCTGATTTTTCCACATTCTCATCAACTCTTACTGTTATCTGACTTTGATTCTAGTTATCCTAGTGGATGTGAAGTGGTATCGCATTGTAGCTTTGATTTGCATTTCCTTGATGAGTAATGATGTTAAGCATCTCGTATGCTTATTGGCCTTTTTTTTTAAAAAAAAAATTATTTATTTTTTTGAGACAGAGTCTTGCTCTGTCACCCAGACTGGAGTACAGTGGCACCATCTCGGTTCACTGCAACCTCTGCATAGTGGATTCAAGCGATTCTTCTTCCTCAGTCTCCTGAGTAGCTGTGTCTACATGGTGCACACCACCATGCCTAGCTAATTTTTGTTGTTTTAGTAAAGACGGGGTTTCACCATATTGGCCAGGCTGGTCTCGAATTCCTCAAGTGAGCCACCTGCCTTGGCCTCCCAAAGTGCTGGATTTACAGGGGTGAGCCACTGCACCCAGCCTATTGGCCCTATTTTTATCATCTGTGGTGAAATGTCTATTCATATCCCCTGCCCATTTTTAAATTGGATTATCTGTCTTTCATTATTGCATTGTGATATTTTTTTTTTTTTTTAGATAATAGGATCTGTTTTTACTTTCCTGATGATGATCTTTGAGGCCACAAAAGTTTTAAACTTTGAAGTTCGAGTTATGTTTTTCTCTTGTTGAGTGTGCTTTTTGTGTCCTAAGAATCTTTTGCAAAATCTGAGGGTATGAAGGTTTACACTTGTCTTCTTCTAAGAGTTTTATAGTTTTCGCTCTTACATATAGGTCTTTGATGCATTTTTTAGTTAATTTTTGTCTGTGGTTCAAGATAAGAGTCCAGCTTCATTTTTTTTTTTTTTGCATGACTACCATTTTTTGAAAAGACTACTCTTTCCCCCCTTGAATGTTTTTGGCACCTTTGTTGAAAATCAGTTGACGACAGATATGTGGGTGTTTTTCTGGACTCTCAGTTCTATTCCATTAGTTTGTATGTCTGTCACTATGCCAGTGTTGCATTGTCTTGATTACATTGCTTTGTAGTAAGTTTGAAATCAAGACATTTGAGTCCTGCTTTTTCCCCTCCTCTTTTTCAGACAGTCTCACTCCGTTGCCCAGGCTGGAGTGCAGTGGCACAATCTCAGCTTACTGCAGCCTCCGCCTCCCAGGGAGCTGGGATTACAGGCATGCACCATAACACTCGGCTAACTTTGGTATTTTTTGTAGAGACAGGGTTTTGCCTTGTTGGCTAGGCTAGTCTCAAACTCTTGGGGAGAAGTGATCTGCCTGCCTTAGCCTTGCAAAGGCTGGGATTACAGGTGTGAGCCACTGCGCCTGGCCCCTGCTTTCTTCTTCAGGATTGCTTTGGCTATTCTGGGTCTCTTTCAATTTCATATGAATTTTAGAATCAACTTGTCAGAACAAAGAAGTCACCTGAGATTCTGATGGAGACTATGTTGAATTTGTAGATCAGTTTGAAGAGTATTGCCCTCTTAATGTTAAGTCTTCTAATCCATGAGCATGGGGTATTTTTTCATTGATTGATTTCAACATTTTGAAAACATTTTTTGTTTTCTTTTTCTTTTTTTTTTCCTTTCTCCTTTTTTTTTGGAGGAGTTTCACTCTTGTTGCCTAGGCTGGAGTGCAATGGTGTGATCTCAGCTCACCGTAACCTCCGCCACCTGGGTTCAAGTGATTCTCCTGCCCCAGCCCCCTGAGTAGCTGGGATAACAGGCACCTGCTACTATGCCTGGCTAATTTTTGTATTTTTAGTAGAGATGATTTGCTGTGTTAGGCAGGCTGGTCTTGAACTCCTGACCTCAGGTGATCTACCCACTTTGGCCTCCCAAGTGCTGGGATTACAGGTGTGAGCCACAGCACCTGGCCTCGCATTTCTTTTATTAAATTCACTTTTAAGGATTTTGTTCTTTTTGATGCTGTTATACATATGAATTGAATTGTTTTCTTAATTTCACTTTGGATAAGCTCATGCTTTTAAAAACTACTCGATGGCCTTCACACACATGAATCTCTTGCTTTGGACAGATGTAGATGTAACTAGTAGACAGACCCTCCATACATTAGCCATATGACAGTCATCTCTATTCCTTTTTGTTTGTTTTTTTAAGTTTTTCCTATGAACAAGTCAGTTAATGAACTTACTAATTTGCTCATCTGGTCTTGACTTTCTACTTCTTAGATATATGTATTTTTAAGATTTGGGAGCTGGGTGTGGTGACTCATGCCTATAATCCCAGCGTTTTGGGAGGCCAAGGCGGGTGGATCACCTGAGGTCAGGAGTTGGAGACCAACCTGGCCAATGTGGTGAAGCCCTGTCTCTACTAAAAATAAAAAATTAGTCGGGTGTGGTGGCGCATGCCTGTAGTCCCAGATAACTCTGGAGGCTGAGGCAGGAGAATCGCTTGAACCCAGGAGGTAGAGGTTACAGTGAGCCTAGGTCATGCCACTACACTCCAACCTGGGAGATAGCCAGACTCAGTCTTAAAAAAATAATTGTGTATAAAGGGGTAATACAAATTATTTATATACTCAAGAATTCGTCATGAGAACGTTCCTTTAAAAAGCACTTTTCCAACCTCTGTGAAGTAACTTAAACATTTTTTATAGATAAATACCCAGTCAGAGCAAGTACTGTTAACCTAATCATAGGAAATAAAATGGCATTTGCAATTCTCCCATCGCTTTTCCTAACCGCTTTTTGATCTTTCCAGTCCTTTAATTCTCCAAACTCCTATGTATTGTGTGTGTGCTGTGTAAGCTTATTTACCTTTACAAACAGTGGTCATGTTCTGATCTAATGAGTTCTGAAAGGGTCTTGTTCTACTACCTGCTCTGATAAAACAGGAGTCTACATGAGTCTCTTGGTTAGCTCAGTTACTATAAAATTCACGCGTGATTGTGTATTTGTAATTCCTTTGTAAACACAAAAGTGCCACAAAAATATGGCAGTATGATGATACTGCTTAAGAGAAGAGAATTTTTAAAGAAAAAAGTTTAGCTTATATTTCTTTATTACCTTTTAAAGAACTGATTATGCTCAGGCGTTTTATTTTTATTGCTTGTGATTCTTAGTACCAGAGAGCACAGTAGCACTTTTTGGATTATCATTCAGTGAGAGAATTTATTGTAACCAGAGGCAGACAACTGTTAATACATGTACGTTTATATGGTCCACGCCAGGGTACTTGTGAGAGTAAAATGGCATTACTACCAATTGTGCCAGGGTAACATGAACGGTTTTAAGCAGCTGGAACCTCTGGTTGCCTTATCTGAAGATTATTACAAGGAAAAGAGCTTTGAGCTTTTCAGAAGCCATGCAGTTTTTTTAAAAATAGAAGTATAATTGCCTACCTTTATCCCTCTTTTTTTCTTTTACTTTGTTTTTTGTTGGTAGTGGTTTGCTGTTTCTGTATGTTTTGTTAAAGGCCTGAGGCAGTGCATTAACCTTGGCGCAATCTCGGCTCACTGTAACCTCTGCCTCCCGGGTTCAGGTGATTCTCTTGCCTCAGCTTCCTGAGTTGCTGGGATCACAGTCACGCACCACCAAGTAGAGACCGGGTTTCACCACTTTGGCCAGGATGGTGTCGATCTCCTGCTTGCCTCTGCCTCCCAAAGTGCTGTGATTACAGGCATGAGCCACCACGCCCTGCCAACCTTGGGGACCTTTTAGATAGTACAGATGCTTGGCCATCCTCAGAGATTCCCTTGTATTTGGCCTGGGCTGAAGTTCATTCAACACCAATTTTTAAAGCATAGAAAATTTTTTTAAATTTTGAATCTGAGTTAGGAAGATGATGTGAAATGCCATAAAATTGAGGGGTAAGAAGCTTTAAGGAGTCACGGAGTAAAACTGATGGTACTTAGGCATTTTAAATGTATACCATATTCTCAGTAATCCCTATAGGAATTGTCTGCCTTCAAATTATATTTCAAAGCCACTCAGACTTACTTTCAGTTAATTACAGCTACAAATTAAACATGGACCAAAGGAATTTTGGGGTATAATTTTCAAAATTGTTCATATATCTAGATTGGGGTCGGCAAACTATTTATATAGAAAAAGTTTTATTGGAACACAACCACACCCATTTATATACATATTATCAGTGGCTGCTTTCATGCTACAGTGGGAGAGTTGAACAGTTGGGACAGAGACCATATACCCTTAAGCTTGAAATATTTACTATCTGGCTTTGTAGGAAAAAGTTTGCTGACTCCTGGTCTAGATTAATCGTCAATTCAGGGTATTTAGATTTTTTTAAATTATGAAAATGTATATGTGAATTGATTTCTTGGGAGGCCAAGGTGGGTGGGGCACCTGACATTAGGAGTTCAAGACCTGCCTTACCAACATGAAAAAACCCCGTCTCTACTAAAAATAGAAAATTAGCCGGGCATGGTGGCACATGCCTGTAATCCCAGCTACTTGGGAGGCGGAGGCAGGAGAATCACTTGAACCCAGGAGGCAGAGGTTGCAGTGAGTCGAGGTCAAACCATTGCACTCTAGCCTGGGCAGCAAGAGTGAAACTCTGTCTAAAAGAAAATATATTAGTTGATTTATATCTAAAAATTGATTTTAAAATTTTCTCTCTCTTTTTTTCTTTTTTAAATATAGATGATTCACCTCCAGCAGAAAGGGAACCAGGAGAAGTTGTGGACAGCCTGGTAGGCAAACAAGTGGAATATGCCAAAGAAGATGGCTCGAAAAGGACTGGCATGGTCATTCATCAAGTAGAAGCCAAGCCCTCCGTCTATTTCATCAAGTTTGATGATGATTTCCATATTTATGTCTACGATTTGGTGAAAACATCCTAGATGTCATCACAAACTGCCAAATTTGTGGAACTGTGAAATGTATTATTTGTAGACATAAAGACTTGATTGCTTTCCAGTTTAATGAAAGCTTAAATGTCCCTGCGAACCCACAATCTCTGCCAGCAGAACTGGTTTTGTTCTGAATAGTACAGATTGATGTGAACACAAAGCATTTTGTGTAAGGAGAACTCCTTTCTCTTAAAAGAAGTCTGTCTATTTGGAGGGGAGTTACAGGCAAGTTTGGTAAAAGTTAAGCTAGTATCATAGTCATTT
>CAUYQU010088753.1:0-23349 GCA_963574635.1 Cheracebus regulus | reverse complement strand
AAGAATCCCATTCTCTCTCCCTCTTTCTCTTCCTCTTTCTTTCTATCTTTCATTCTTTTTTTCTTTCTTTTGCTGTTTCTTTCTTTCTCCTTTTCTCTCTTTTTCTAAAATCTCTTCCTCTTTCTTTCTCTTTCATTTTTTCCTTTCTTTTGCAGTTTCTTTCTTTCTCCTTTTCTCTCTTTTTCTAAAAAAAAAAGAAACAATCATTAGAGTGAACCAGCAACCAACAGAATGGGGAAAAATTTTTGCAATCTACCCATCTGACAAAGGGCTAACATCCACAATCTACAAAGAACTAAAACGGATTTACAAGGAAAAAACAAACAAACAAACCCATTCAAAAGTGGGTGAAGGGCATGAACAGAAACTTTTCAAAAGAAGACATTTATGTGGCCAACAAACATATGAAAAAATGCTCATCACTGGTCATCAGAGAAATGGAAATCAAAACCACACTGAGATACCATCTCATGCCAGTTAGAATGGTTATTATTAAAAAGAAAGAGACAACAGATGCTGGAGAGGGTGTGGAGAAATAGGAACACTTTCACACTGTTGGTGGGAGTGTAAATTAGTTCATCCATTGTGGAAGACAGTGTGGCAATTCCTCAAGGACCTAGAAATAGAAATTCCATTTGACCCAGCAATCCCATTACTAGATATATACCCAAAGGAGTATAAATCATTCTATTGTAAAGACACATGCACATGAATGTTCATTGCAGCACTGTCTACAATAGCAAAGACCTGGAACCAACCCAAATGCCCATCAATAATAGACCAGATAAAGAAAATGTGGCACATATACACCATGGAATAGTATGCAGTCATAAAAAAACAATGAGTTTGTGTCCTTTGCAGGGACATGGATGAATCTGGAAACCATCATTCTCAGCAAACTGACACAAGAACAGAAAAACAGACACCGCATGTTCTCACTCATAGGTGGGTGTTGAACAATGGGAACACATGGATACAGGGAGGGGAGCATCACACACTGGGGTCTGTTGTGGGGGAATAGGGGCAGGACAGCAGTGGGGTAGCAAGGTTGGGGAGGGATAACAGGGGGAGAAATGCCAGATATAGGTGACGGGGGGATGAAGGCAGCAAACCACATTGCCAGTACGTACCTATGCAACAATCCTGTATGTTTTGCACATGTACCCCAGACCCTAAAGTATATATTTAAAAAAGGAGAAGAAAGGAAATTTTACTATTGTGACATTTTTAGTGTCTTATAAGCTTTTTTTGTCCATGAGTATAAATCTAAAAAAAAATAGAAAAGGTAGTTGGAAAAGAAAATTCTTACGTAAGTGCCAGGCAACAGGAGACAGCCCACCTTTCCCAGGGAGTCTGGCTACACAAAGGCCTGTGGAAGCAGAGCAGATTGGTGCATTCACCAAAAGAGCCTCGCTGACCTGCACTGAGTTCCCCAGAGAACTTGGCCCTACTTATTTTTACATCATTAGACCTCTTCAGGCAGGCCGAGGTCATTTCCAATTTGAAAATGACCTTGGATCACAAGCTGAGGTTTTTAATTTGTTTACACTATTAAACATCCTGAGATATGATTAATAATTCTTCTGCATAGGGAAATAAGTTTATTTCTAACAAAGATGGTCCTGGGCATGTTTCTACTATTTATATCATTGCAGTAAGTTCATTGCACAAACTACTTTTCCAGTACATTCTAATCTTAGCAGTGTTTTGTAGTCCCTTAAACTCAGCAATAAGTTGTCTGATAAACCTTGATAAAGATATGTAAAACACAAATTGTTCAGAAAATTATAAATATGTGATTACTTTCATCCTTTCAAAATAATAAAGTCATGGGAAAAGAATTTTTTTCTGTATTTTCCAAATTATCAATTACACTAAGGGAAAAGAAACCTAAATTTTTAAAGCTTAACAAGAAATTGTGGGCTAAGATTCCTTAAGGAATCAAATATACATTTCACTTATTGTAAAAGGGTCTATGAAAGTTGTTATTACTCTTTTGGGAGAGCTCAAGAATAAATAACAGACACGTGTTGAGTTGCTCTGTGTGTATTATAGTTAAAGACAGTGGTGTGCTGGTAAACAGTTAACAACCAGCTATATAGAGAGGGAAATAGCCTTGATTTGTGTGTAGCATTTGCCAATTTCTGTCATGTAAATACTCCCACTGTGACCAATTTCAAGCTACCAATTTGACATCACTAAATGTGGAGTTGGGGAGAAATATACCACACAGATACAAAAGATAGATGTAAATAATCTTGAGAGCATAGATGTTAATAGGTAGCACCATAATTAGAAAGTGATGTTTTTCAGAAGTTATTTCATTAACATAAATTTTAAATTATAAGTTTATATAATTTGTTAATAATCACTGTGTTTAACAACAGGCTGGCAAAATTCCTGAAGCTGCTTTAGCAAAGCACTAATTAGACTGCATTTGCGGTAATGTGCTACCCAATCCAGTACAACAATTAGGAGATGACAGAATTCAATATATCGATGTGATTTTTATATAATGTTGTTATATATATAATGTTGATGTATACATAACATTATACATATATAATTTGTTATGTTTCAACATTATCATTATATATATTCATTATATATAATGTTATATAAAATACTTTATATATAATGTTGTTATGTGTGTGTGTGTGTGTGTGTGTGTGTGTGTGGTGTGTGTGTGTATTTTTACATACTCATGACCTTTATATAGGAAAGAGTTCTAAAATCCTCCTTTAAGGAGGTTGGTAAACTGCATACACAATTCAATGACAGCCATGCTATGAATTGTTTTGCAGATAACAGATCTAATTTTCAGAATTTCCTCTTGGTCCAGCCAGGTCGGAGAGAACAAAGCAACACACAATTTCTGGATTCCTAACAAAGTCATCTAGCAGGCCTGAAAGAACTCCAGTATCATTCCCAATCTGTCTAGTCCGTGTATGAGACACAAGGTAGGAAAAGAAAAAGGGGAAAAAGGGAGACTCCCAAAGGATCCCTTCCACAATTAATTATGCAAATCACAAGTAAATTAGACACTAAAATTTTAAGATTGATTGAAAGGCTTGCTCAAATTGCTTTAACTGTGATTCATAAACCAATCACGCAAATTCATATGTTAGGTTGTATAAAAAAATTAGAAAGATGTAGAATGGAATAAGATTATCTTAATTTAAATGTAAAAGACATGGTTGCTAAAGTATGAGTCTCTTACATTGTAAGCACTAGCCCATCAGATGTTAACAAAATCTGATATGCAACAGTTTTACATATCCCCTTGTGGGAGAAAGATCAACTTGTGATCTGCTTTATAAATCAGCTACAGTGTTAGAGTTAGGCTACTGTAGCTAAATGGCTTTTAGATATGCTTCCTGTTTTAAGCTACCATATTTACAAATGAAAGCTTTTTCAAACCATGGCTTTTAATATAATTTGCATATTTAGTAATACATTGATTAAAATTAAACACGGATTATTGCAATTTATTTCAGAAACAGATGGGATGCATTAAGTGAAAAGCCAGAGCTTTTAAATAGAACAGACTCACTAGCTGACTACTGATGAATGATGAATATAAAAACTTTCAAATTGGCAAAAAGAAAAAAAAAAAGCCCTTTGCACCAATTTCTTTTCAAGGTTTTCCTGACTAGTGATTCCAGGAAATTAGTAATCAAGTTAATTTAAAATGAATAATGTATATCAAAGGTATGCATCAGCTTAATGAAAGCAGATTTCTCAGAATTCAAAATGCTTCCACAAACTTTGAATCTTCCTTGTCTACAGCGTATGTGTTCTCAGGTTTTCCTAATTATGGATTTGATAGGGTTCACCAGCAGATGGCATTCTTCCATTACATACACTCCTACTGGACTGCTTTGCTTGTACAGTTTCATGATACTTCTTCACCAGCTAGTGTAAATTAACCATGAATTCACTCAATGTACAGATAGCTGGGTTGAAGCATTTGTTTCTGAAATGGCGTACTCTTAAAATAGTCTTGGTTGCTCCAAACCTGATTAGATGGTAACAAATATTTCATTTTTACTCTGTTCTCTGTAACCATTGTTTTGTTGAATATCATTCACAAAAGCTAATTTTAGCAGAAATAATGTATAAGTGTCTTATGTTAGCCTCTTGTCAGTTATTTCATCAAAAGCAGAACTAAGATTTTGCCTCATCCCCTCTTCCCATAGCAGTGTGATATAATTCCATCAGATCACATTACTATGCTAGTTCAATTATGAAAATAATTTTTGCATATAAGTTTTTCATTGTGTGAAGCACAGGCATTTTCCAAGTTAATTTAGCAAAATCTAGTTTACTTGGCTGGCTATCCAACACTTCTTATTAACCTAGGTAATTAATTCTCAGAATGCCATAAAAGAGAATCCATAAAGTTCATTATTTAGTTTTGATACATTTTTCTTCCTTGATTTTTTTTAAGTGGGAAGTAAAAAGGGAATTGCATCTACAACATTTAAGTAATGTTTCTATTTAAAAATCTTCATTGGACAATGCAGAAATCTTATTAATATATAGGTTCAAATTCAGCAACTTCAACTTGAACTGGATTGCTGAAGGTGAACTTGAAATAAAGTCAGACTAAGATCAAATATTTCCTATTTGATATAGATGCTAATTATAAACTCTCAGAATAAGCTAAACTGGGCAGTTTATAGCACAAATTGTTCACTTCATAGTGATTCAATGACACACTTTTCAAAGCAAAAAATCAAAAACTATTTTTACATAAAATTTCTGATGATTTTATATCTTAAAAACACGTTTTCTTTTGAAACAAAAAAAAATGATTTTTTTTCATCAAAATCCTGATTGCAGTAACAACATGCTATAGAGGTTTCATTTTGTTATATTTTGTTTTTAAATGTAAAATATTACCCAAAATTACCTCCAGCTTTTGAAAGTTTGATTAAATACTCAAAAGTACTTAAAAGGTCAGTTCCCAGTTTCACTGCTATGGATTACTCTAACATGAAATGTTTGTCACCTATTGTGAGTTGTGAAAATCCCCCTGTATCCAATGTGTTTTGTTTGGATTGAGATGGCATGCAGTTGATGGCTGTGACCTTCATGGTGGCTTAGATCCCTGGCTGGCACTGATTTTTGATTTAGTGCCGATCTGCTGCGCTTGTCACAGGCTGCAAGGTGCTTTCCATGCACTAATGGAACAGCTCAAGGGCAGAGGGGCCCTGTAAATGTCTATCTCTCACCAACCACAGGCTAAATAGAGAGGTGAGTTTTCTACATGTGAATGACAGACTCTGAGATTACATGCAGAACGTAATACAAAGTTTCAAAACCTGCACAGACTTGGTGAAAATAATAAGCATTTGCAAAGTGCCAACTGTAAGGTTATTCTGCCTGCTAATGAATATGTATCTACACTGTTAAAATGGAATATTTAACACAAATACTGATAATATATCTTCATTTGGTGGCAGGGAACTAACAATCAGTTGATGTGTCCTTTGTTTCAACTGTAGTTGTTAATAAATTCTGTTTTTTAATGATGTCTTCAACAGAAAATTGCATATGTCCAAACTTTTTCCTTCTAACACAAAATGACATGATAATTGTTATAGAAAGAGAGGAATTTAGAGACAAAAAGATAACATCTTGGCCTATGCATCATATTTGCTCAGCATCTTGACTACTAAAGGGTATTCCATACATGCAGCAAAACAAAAACAAAGACAGGTAAATTTTGCCTTCTAAAATTACTTGGGCCTAGGTGAGGGTAATTCATGCCAAGAGGCTAGTAAATATATTATCAGTACATCTGTAAAGTGACCAAATCCTATTTATCCTTTAAGACTCAGCTCAAATGCTGTCCCCTCCAGATGCAATTCCTGATTCTCCCAAGAAGTAAGCTCCTCCATTGAATTCTATAATATTTGATTTGTGCATTCATTAGTTATTGCTGTTTTTCTTATATGAGGGACACACTTTATCTCATTTCCTGCAATAGACTGTAAGCTCTTTAAGAGCAAGTACCATATCTATTTTATCTTTATAAACATCTCCTTCCCTGGCCCTCTGCTGACACATTGTTCATGCTCAATACATGTTTGTTGAATGAATGAATGAATGAGTGATAAATGCATATCTACAACATGGTAGCAGTCTCCAGGTTGATGAAATTTTAAGGTTATGAGTATTTGTGATGATTTTATCATTAACATTAATATTTGGCTGACTTCCTGAATCTCCATTTCAATCACCACATACAGGTGATCATGGTCCCTCTCACATTCAAAAGTCTCACTGTAAAGTGAGAATCAGGAATTGGATCTGGAGGGGATAGCATTTGAGCTGAGTCTTAAACGATAAATAGGATTTGGTCACTTTACAGATGTACTGATAATATGTTTATTAGCCTCTTGGCATGAATTACTCTCACCTAGACCCGAGTAATTTTAGAAGGCAAAATTTACCTGTGTTTGTTTTTGTTTTGCTGTATGTATGGAATGCGCTTTAGAAGTCAAGATGCCAAGCCAATATGATGCATAGGCCAAGATGTTTCTGATTTCTCTCTGAATCTGTCCTCCACCAGCAAGACTACACGCTATACCTTATTCTCATTGAAGACGCCTCTACAGCCAGCCTCACAAAAACAGAACTCCCCTACACATACTACTCACATCTCTCAGTATAGAATAACTTTACTCATCTAACCACGGTATAAGTCACAGGATATAAACTTCATCCATGTCTTGAAGTATTTGAAGTCATCCCATGGGAAGTTGCCTTCTCAGTAGAAGGTACATGCAGCTCGCTTGTTGACCCTTTGATTCATACATTACTTCTCCAACTCTTTACTCAGTGCCTACTATGTACCAGGCACTAGAAGGTAATTACGATAGAGTGCTGGGTAGTCTCATGAGGAACCAGGCAGTGTGTCAGGACATACTGTAGACACTGGAGAAACATGGTACCTCTTGGATGAGGAATTTCTTTTATATTAAAATAAAGTAAGAAATAGAATGAAAAATTTGCGTGCATTTTTAAAACAGAATTCAAAAAATTCCTACTCTGTAGACTGTTTTTGATTCTCCCTGAGTGTGAATGCATTTTCTTCTGCCATTCTAGGTAGGTCAGTTGAAATATTTTGATAAGTTGTCTGAAAGGACACATGCTTTTGAATAAGGAAGTCTTGATTAGAATCTCAGTTATTCTTCATACTCATATCTTTGGGTGAGTTATTTAATCACTATAAGTGTGAATGTTCTCATTTATTTAAAAAAGCCTAATACCTACATTTTCAGATAATTGTAAAGATTAAGTTAATATATGTAAAGTATACAGACAGCACCAAACATAGTAGGTGGTTCTGTAGGAACTCCATCCATCCATCAGATCCTAATGTTGTTATTTCACATCTCTTCCATTTCAACTCATTGCAATGGAATCACTGAATAACTGATAGAATACATTAACCATCAAATTGCATTCTTAGCCAACACAGTGACTCATTCCTGTAATCTCAACACTTTGAGCAGTGGAGGCGAGAGGGTTGCTTGAAGCCAGGAGTTTGAGATCAGCCTAGGCAACATAGTGAGACTCTGTCTATATAAAAAAAATAAATTTTAAACAAATTGCATTCTTTCACAATAAATTCATATTTTCCATATAGAATAGTCCATTAAGACGTCATGGACATCGTTCAGATGAGCTACGTGGTGTTGTCACCGCTTGTAAAACTTTCAAAAGCCTCTACTTCAAATATCTCACGTTCTAAATGGCCTAACTTCTCTGTCTACTTTCCTGGCTGAAATCCTTTTACTGCCCAATGGCAGATAGGTATAATATGAGGTTCTACTCTTAACACTCATCTTTTATCTCTCTATACATATTCCCCTTGGTAAGTATAGCCACTCTAATGGCTTCAAGCACCAACTCTATGCCAGTAACCCTAAAATCTTTATCTCCAGTCCTGACCTTTGATTTGTGCTGCAGTCTTCAGATTCTACCTGCCTACAGAATATGCACTGTTAAACGAACTACCATATACTCAAACTCAACAGTCCCATAATGTATTTCAAACTACCTTTTCTTCTATCAGAGTGGAAACTTAGAAGGAATCTTTGAGTCTTTTTCCCTTTTAAATCTCCTATAGTCAATCTATCACCAATTTGTTTCTCTCTTTAATATGTCATTCAAACCTAAATAGTCTTTTCTACTCCCATTGCGAACTAGTTCCCATTGGGAACTTTGCAAAACTACAGATTCTCAGGCCACCTCAGGGTTACTGAATCAGAAGACTTGGGGACTAAAGCTCTCCAGGTGATTCTCATGCACAACTAGCCCTTGGAACCATGATTTCAATTGATTTCATGTCTAGTCTTTCCAATTTCAACACATACAGTGCATTTAAGTAAAAATTATATCATGGTGCATTTTTTTTTTTGAGATGGAGTCTCACTCTACTGCGCAGGCTGGAGTGCAGTGGCACGGTGACAGCTCACTGCAACCTCTGCTTCCTGGGTTCAAGTGATTCTCTTGTCTCAGCCACCCAAGTAGGTGGGATTACAGGCATGCACCACCACATCTGGCTAATTTTTGTATTTTTAGTAGAGACAGGATTTCGCCATGTTGGCCAGGCTAGTGGTGTCCTATTGCCAGGCACATTAAGCTGAATGTCCTTTGCCAATTCCTAAAAGTCTCCGTAACCTAGCCCCACCTTACTTTTTCAGACTTAATTTTTAGTCTGACAAGTACAGTCTTTTCAATCTTATTCCCATGTCAATTCCTCTGTTCATTTTCACTGAGCTGGTCACCCGCTGCATGATTCCAGCTTGAGGTCATGAGGCCCTGGAATGCAATCATGGCAATGAGAGTAGAATGGACTATTTAGATTTGAATGACATATTAAAGAGAAAGAAATTGGTGATAGATTCACTATAGGGGATTTAAAAGGGAAAAGAGTTCAAAGATTCCTTCTCCATCTACTCACCAACATAAACACCCTCCTTCCTTCAAAGATGAGCCATACCCTTCCCTCTATATATTTTTCCTTCTCTGCCTACTATTGTGATTTAGGTCACAATGTATAAAACCATGCTGTTTTATACTTCTTCTCCTATTACAGTTTTATAAATCTTCTCTCCATAGATAACATGTAAATGTCATGAAAAAAAGAACTACACAAAAAAATTTGTTTTCATGTTTCTGCTTTTACAACATCTGAAGGCATATTATAGGTATTCAGTACATTACTGTAATTAATTAAAACCCATTGAATTATTACTGCATAGCAGATACATGTATTGACTCATTTCTCACAACTCTATGAGGATTTTAACATAAAGCTCCTTGTTTAGACAAGGAAATAAACATAGAGAGGTGAAATAATTTACCTCTCTATGGTCAAAACTGCCCCAGTTTGAATTTCAGTTCTTCCTCTTGTGAGCTTAACACTGTTTGCAAGAGGAAGCATTGACATTTAGACCTGGGCAGTCTTTCCAAAGCTTATTGTCTTAGCCAACACACCATGGAATCATACAACATGAGTGGCAGAAAGGGCTTTAGAGGTCATCTAGCTCATCTGCCTAGAATTAAGGTATTTTTCTATTTACTAATTATTACGGGTTTGTTTAGTTAAAGGCACCTGTTCTCTACCCACTGTCGTGTATGTCCTTTAGGTCTCTCTGGGTCTGTATTTATATCAATGCTATACAACTTTTAAGATAACTCTTAATTTATGCATATTAGTTGCAGTGATGAGTACCTAAATGATTCTACAACAAAATAGATGCAAATAAAAACTCCTCCTTAACCAAACTGTCCATTCTGAAGGCTACTAAAGCAAGCCAAGACATATGTTTCATTAGAGAGTTTCCTTTTCAGTATTTCTGAGCCTTTGCTGCCATTTTTTAAAGAAAGATTTATTAATTCAGTGAGTTTGGAGGTGTGGTGCATGTATGCACATGCTCGTGTGGTGGGGGACAGAGGGATTAAAAGAATATGCTTTTGAAAGTAGAGTGCACATCAAATTTTTTGATGTCAGGGTAATAAGTGACTTGTTTTTTATGTTGTCCACTTGTTCTGACACACAGACCTGCTATATCTCAGGATGTGTGAACTGACTGCAATCAAAGTCTGTGCATGTGTCTGGGCTAGGGGTCTGGTTTTCCTGACAGCATGATCTGAGAGGCACCAGAAGTCACTAGAGTTAAATGGCACTCCATGTGATGGAATGAGACACTTCTATCAGCTCATGTCAATGGGAAAAAATATGTTCCAACATCCATAGGAGAGTCCAATATGGTAGTACATGAACCAAGTTTCTTATCTTGGGCTACACACTGAAAATGTGAGCCCTATTAAAATGCTAAAAACAAATGAGGTAGAGCGACAGAGTCCATTGCTCTGTTTACACTGATATTGGCTTCCACATACTTATTGGAGGCTCTACTAGAACAGGTAATAAGTAGCTCTAGATTTTTCATGCTTTGGAGTTTTGGAATAGGATGCATAATTGAAATCCACAGATAATACAAAAATTTAATTTTAGTCAAGGTATTAAGCCATCTCCTCCTCAATGGAGCTTTTATTATATTAGCTAACAAACAGAATAAGTGACTGGCTTGAATTTCAGCTTTTAGTTTTTTCTATACACCTCCTAGCATCCTTAGGTAGGTGTCAAGCCACCAGAAAAAAAAGAGATCTGTACTCTTGGCTTGTTCACTGTGATCAACTACTGCCTGTACATTTGCAAGAAGGCTGGCTGACGCTGAGGTTGAAACAAGAACACCACTTCTATCCTCACAGAGTGACTCAACCCATTTACAAAGTGACTTACAGGGTTAGTACAAACCTCTCATTCCCAAGCAGTAGTACAATGCTGCATGAACAGAACTATTTTTAATCAGTAATAACTGTTATCTTTACAAACTAATTAAGTACTGAAGTAAACACAATACAATTACCCTAAACCAACTAGCCAGAAAAAAAAAATTAAGACAAGGAACCAGTGCTATTCTAAATTATCTAAGAATCTTGTTTAAAATGAAGATTCCACAAATCTTTCTCTAGAGAGTCTGGCTCAATAGGTTTGGGTCCAAATATATGCATTTTAATAAGCACCCCTTCTTCTCCCTTTATTCATCCTCCTACTCCTCCCCTCTCTCTCATCCCAACCCCAACCCCATCCCACCCTGTTATTCAAGTATGGAGGGCCCATGAACCACATGTTGAAAATCAGTGCCTAGGGAATAAAAAAAAAGAGTTGGATATCCCTGCAGTTGGCTTCATGGCAAAAAATATATATATTTTTTCTGGTTCCACAACCCCTAGCTGAGTTGAGTCTAAATCAGTTATACTGACTTAAAGACCATGTTAAAGATCCAATACACACTTGCTCTAAAGTAAAAACTGATAAAAGTGTTTGCTTACAGGGTATATAGAGCTTTAAGATATAGCCTTGAGAGCTGCTTAAGGGCAGTATCAGGCTTATGGATAATGAAATGTACAAGATAGTGATACTGTCCAGCCAGAATACTATTCTGCCATGCTCTGATCCAGGCAGAACAAACAGCTGCTGAGGCCAAACCATGACAAGGGCTATTTTCGCCTGTGACATTGGAGAATTTATTCAAGAACAGTTCCCCTTTGTGCCAGGATTTCCACTGTGCAGCTGTAAAGGTTGCTTAGTCCTTGAATCATCTGTTGTTTAAACTTTCCCAAATGTCTAAAATAAAGCAACCCATTTTTCCTGGGATTATGGACCCATATGAGAGTTCTGCTAGCTGGGAATGAAATTGCTTGTTCCTATTTCTTCTGTTCTATATACTTTGAAGAGCAGTCATTTTGCAGTAACTGTAAGTTATCTAAATAGCAACTCCTTGCACAGGTACTATGATTCGGGGGAGAAAATAATTTCCCCTAAAGGCCACATAGTTCACAAGGGTCTTTGTGAGGACTAAACAATATAAGGCACATGAAAGCATTCTGCTTGCTGTAAGATGCCATGGAAACACAGGACTTATTAAACAGCATATAGTAGATAGGAGTCAAATGATAAATATCCAACCAGGAAGGTTACTGTAACACAGAAGCAAATCAACAGACTATCCTCTCCTAGAAATGCTCTTTGTGTGTCTGGCTTCCCACCCCAAATCTGGAAGTACAAACAGTCCGTGCTATGTGTGCCAGATTTCTGTGGACTGAGGCAGAAAAACCCAGAGCACAAAGAGAAAATTGTTTTGTATTCATTTCAGCAACAAGAGACTGCAATGTCACAGTGGTTCCAGTGTGGGAACATCTCATCAGACCTCCACCCATCCCTGTGCCCTGCCTTTCTCTGGTTCTTTCCCACTGTTCAAGCACTTTGACACTTTGTGGATTATGCTTTCAGGTTCTTTCATCAATTTAACATTAAAAATCCTGTGAAATATTAATGAAATAATGTTTTAAAAAAGAAAAATGTTCCTACAATACTGCAACATTTTAATGCCTCATTAAAATCATTAGCAATGCTAATACTAAGGAACTTACTTCATCTTTCAAGGAGCCAAAAAATAAATCATAATAAAATGTTTGTTAATGTTACATCTGGAGAAATAAATTATACAATGCCTTTCTATATGGGCTTTATATAGTTTAAAGATGATGCACTAAGGTCATATTATTAAGTACATGCAACTAATTTTTTCCCAAGGAAACTCATATTGTATGTTTTATAATATTCATTAAATGCTGTGAATATTGTTTGTATTTTTCATTTATGAGAAAAATATACAATATGCCTCTCAACCATCCAGAGCTCTCATGGAACTCAGGTTGCAAACAATGACATGCTTCACTGACCTGGATGACTTACAAAAGCCATTTATATTCAGTACTCTCATTTATGCTATCTTTAAAAACGAGTAAGAGACATATATTAATAGCAAGAAACTGGTAGAATGATTGCATCACTACCCATCTCCAGACTTATTGCAACACTTCATTTTCCATCAGTTGAACTGACATGGGAATGTAAATGTCATATATAATAGTCATATAAAATTTTACTACAGAAGTTACTAAGGCAAGTGTGACAGTTTTCTTTTCTTTGTTGAACAACTTTCTGTTGGAAAGCAAAGGGGTTTAATGCATGGCAAAGTTGTAGGTAGTATGTTATCAAAGAAAACCTCTCACCATTGACTGGTGTGAATGGCACAGCATGTTCTTAAATACACTCACATCTCCTGTGGTGATTGCACAGTACAGGTATAACCTCAGCATATGGGCACATCCAGAAGATCTTGGCAACTTCTTTTCTCTCTAAGAATAATCTGGTATTTAGTCTTGTACATTGAGACCATTTTTTTTTAGAAACAAATAAAACAAAAACTCTATGCCTAAAAGTGTCCCCATACCTCCCTAGATAAAAATAAGTATCAGGAACCAAGCCAAATCCAATCTCTCCACCATAGCTATTTGATACTTTATTCTGTTGAAAACTAATTCTTGCCAACAGTGTGACTTTCACCTGAACCTGATTTCTCTCAGGTTCTCCATTATAGGCTATACTATTTGAATTTTTCTTCAGGGGTGACTACTAACCATAGTTTAATATTCTCATTAAAATATTCCATACAATGCCTATTTATTATTTACTATTAATAATTATCATTATCATTCTAATAATCATATGACTAAAACACGACTCATTGGGAAGAACTGCAGGAGTTAGGAGCAGCTGTTTACAAATGAAACTAGAGTACATTATTTGGAAAATGCAACACTTATCAAGAAGGGAAGTGGGGAAGATTATGCTTTACTATATATATATTAGGTCATCTAGTATGTCCTATATCACAGATGTTGCTAATTTTTACATTAATATTCTAAGATACAGTGTTGAGAGTTTATATTAGCATAGCTAAGCCATTTTTTAAAAAAATGTAATCCTAAATTCTTAAAATCCAAGGATTTAAAGGTGCAGGTTCCAAATCAGAGGACTTAGTGTAGCACTTTCAATTCAAATTATCATTAGGTTTAGACAGATAGTTAATTAAGGGTTTTAAAATAAACCCTTAATATTGCCTAACATAGGCAAGCTCTAAAAATGATAAAATCATTTGTTAAAAACTTCAGTTACATCTTCCTTAGCCATCCGTCTCTTCAGAGAACAAATTAATTGTTCCAATCTAGTAAGCAACAAAAGAAATCGTCGACAAAGGGTGAAATATGAACACAAATGGTAAGTTTTGAATTTACCCTATTTATCTTGAATGTAAGATCTCTTGACCCACTAAAACTCAGTTCACAGTGTTTTATGAAAAATAATGGCTGAAATTGAATGTCTTAATTTAAATTTAATACAATTAAGAATGGTTTAAATTATGACTGATGAACAGCACACACAGATGTCAGTCAGTTTCATCAGAATAAATTGAAGTCAGTGTCAATGAATGCTCCACTGATAAATCCCACTTTACATAAAATTAATAAAAATAAGGAAATATAATCCTTAACTAGTTGCAAAATGGTCTGGAATTCCCCTAAATTTTGGGGGGAAAATTTATGTAATTGAGAAAACTACAGTGTTGTCTGGAAAATGTTGAGTCTTTTTTTAATAGTCAGTAATACCCAAATATTCCATCACAAACAGCCCTAAAGAGGTATAGGATACAAACTTCTACACTGAGTTATGCAAATATTCATGGTGGGAGGAAAAAAATCCACCGAGAAAAAGAGGAGGAGGAACATGAGGAGGAGAAAGCAGATGAAAATGAGGATGAGGAAGAGAAAGAGAAAGAGGGGAAGACATTGGAATAAGCTTTTTGAAAAAAATGCATTGGGCAGAACTTTTTTCAGGTTGCTGCACTCCCAGGTTTCATCAGCTAGTCTCAAGCATAGAACTGCATTCACATCTTGCTTCATAAAACTGCTCCAAGTTTTTGCTAGAAAAACTCCTTCAGTGTTTTAATGCCAAACTGGGAAGATTGTGGTCTTGACTGCTGGCTGGATTCTTAGCTCGTAGAGAGTACTCTCTTCCTCCATGGTAGACTCTGAAGCTTTGTGGATTGGAGCAGATGTTGCTGCTTTTGAAGTTAATAGAAACTTTATGGACCATTTTTCACTCTCTTGTCCAGGAGCAAATGTCAACCATAGTTTTATTCAAAATCTGAATTCTTGGCTCAGGTACTAATTGCTGTTAATGTGTTTAAATCCCAATTCTCAGGGAAAGGAGAAAAGTGTTTTTCCAACGGAAGAAACTGGGTTAATATTTGCATTGTTACTGCCTGGATAAGCAAGAAAAATGCTAGGCTTCTGAGCCAGACAATTCTGCAAGCAATCATCAAAGGCCTAAAAACCAAGTTTCTCTAGGCTTAGTGGGTTAGTGTGTTCCGGATGAAATCAATCTTGAAAAACCAAAGAATATGCAAGGGAGTTAGGAATATAGGCTAAAAAAGAGAGAAGAAGGTTCACTATAGAAAAGTTATCTTAATAACAACCACTTTTTCTATTGCTGCTTGTACAGCACTTTAGAACTAACAATGCACGTCCATTGTATGATACACTACTTTTTCATGACATTCTACCCACTTCACAAATGCGTAAAGTACTCAGAAATTAAAAGACATGGCAGGAAGTGGCAATGCTGACACTTGAATCAAGCTCTTTTGGCTCCAAATCTTGTGTTCAAATTACATGTATCTCTTCTAGCTATGTGAATTAGCAGCAATTTTAAAAGCTCTCAAGAGTAGTCAGTAATTGTTGCTGCCTTACAAGAGCTATAACACTAAAAAATGTTACTTCCCCACTGCTAAATTTGACAGGCTTAAAAAAAAAGTTACTTCAAGGGCCTTTTGTTTTGTTTCATGTTGTGGACTTTTAACCTAATTTGGAACTCCTACTATTTAATAAACAGTGTTGAGTCATTGTAGACATTTCCCAATGACAATTTTTTACCTAACAATTTCCTGACATTGCTCAAGAATAAATGAAGACAAGATCAATCTGAGGAGAGTGGACCAATAGGTAGCCAGTCATCCAACGTACTGAAAAGTTAGCGTATCAAGACCATCTTCCCCACTATAGTGAAATTTTATCATTTCAGAAACAACGATTTGAATCAAGGCAAAGTGTCTCAAAGTAGTCAATTTCATTAACAAATCCCTCAAGCTAGTTGTTTGGCATTTATTTCTCAAAATACCTGTTAGGAATTGAGTTTTTCAGGAATCCAAAGTGTTTTATTTTCATTATATATCTTTCATTAAATCAGTCTACCTTTTATTAGATAAAACCCAACAGTGATGTATAAAACGGGGTGTCTGCAGTATGCACAAAGGAGTGAGCAGTTCCTATGTATTTCCTACACGTTACCTTCCCCTCTTCAAATCTCCCTCTCCTAGCATACCAATCAAAGTAAAAGAGTGTGTATCCATTCACTTACAATTGTACATGATGCCACAGAGCCACTATTCAGACATGTCACTACCCTCAAAGATCTTAAAGGCTCCTTCCTCTCCAGGACAGAGCTGTTCTCACTACTTTTGCCCAGCCAACTGCAAGGCTTAGGGGATTCAGAAACTAATGGGATATTAAGAGACCAAGCCAGGCACAAGTCAAGTACTAGGCCTGACCTAATTTACTACCAGATCCTCTCTCTTTTTTTAAAAATTTTACTTTAAGTTCTGGATTACATGTACTGAATGTGCAGGTTTGTTACATAGGTATACGTGAGCCATGGTGGTTTGCTGCACCTATCAGATTCTCTTAATATAATTTGTTTCTCAAACAATTACCAGAACATTTATAGATCCTACTCATACTGGAATTACAGGTTATTCAACTTTATTCTCCAAATATGCAGAAGGGACGACAGAAGAATCAAATATGCAGCTTATCCCAAATTGTAAACTGCGAGCTCTTCCCCTACTAATTCTTCATGGTACCTCCTTTTTCTTTCCATAGGCTGAGGAACTGTTCTGCTTGCAATCGCAGAATTTCCAATTATAGCCACTAAAGTATGTACAGCACCGACTTCAAAACTCAGAAGTGCATCCCAGATTTATAGAAAGCGGGGGAGGGGAGGAGGGGGAAGATTAAGAGACTACTTTAGAAATGTCCAGCAGAACTTGATGTGGTCTAAACAGCATCGAACACACTACTCTACCCCTTTCCAATACCTCTGCCTCAACGCCTCTCTGAGCAGTATTTGAGTAACCTCATGAGAGACACTATAACCTCTGTTAACTAACCTGATTTTCATATCCACCATCACAGGCAACTTTTCTAAAAGAGAGAACACTGGTCTCATTATTGCTTGCTTCCTCCCCACTTCTCCCCATAGGCCCCAGGTAAGAGACTTTTCACAACAAATTCTTTCAATTAAAATTTCTGGATGGGTGCAATGGCTTAGTCCTGTAATCCCAGCACTTTGGGAGGCTGAGTCAGGTGGATCACCAGAGGTCAGGAGTTCCAGACCAGCCTGGCCAACATTGTGAGACCCCATCTCTACTAAAAATACAAAAATTAGCCGGTCGTGGTGGCATGCACCTATAGTACCAGCTACTCAGGAGGCTGAGGCAGGATAATCACTTGAATTCAGGAGGAGGAGGTTGCAGTGAGCCGAGATCGCACTACTGCACTCCAGCCTGGGCGACACAGTGAGATTCCATCTCAAAAAAGATTAAAAATAAACAAAATTCCTATGTGGGCAGTGACTGTGTTTAGCAAACTGGCTTCTGATCTCACCTCATTCCACACCAAGCTCCTGGAGACATATCGGCTGTGCAGCCAGCAGTCAAGACGAAGGTTAGACATTTTGTGAGTATTCTGTGTGGGTGACGTATAAGCCAATAAACACTATGTAGGTTTTTTATGTACATTTTTTCATTTGACTTCAAAGGATCATTACTCAATGTTATTTCTCATATTGAAGAATCTAAGGCTAATGCTGTGACTTGATTTTAAAGACTGAATTTTTTTCTGCTGGTATAAATAGTATGGACACAGTAAAAGTACTTGAGAGAGCCTAATGAACCATTTCTTACACCCCATTACCTTTAGTCTGATATGACTGAGAGTGCAGGCACTAATTATCCTGTCTTTCACAGACACCGACATAGATCTACAGTAGATCTTAAAACACAATTTCCCATACAACTCAACATTTCCATGCATAATACATTCCTGTATTTTTCTCCTTATCATAGTTTAAACAAGAAAGTCCAGGTTCTTGTCTTTCTACAACTTTGTCTAAATACAAAGGACATAGAGTTAATAATACTACTTAATCTCCAAAGACCAAACATAAAATTATGCATGACTAGAAATGAAGCATTAAAAATAAATTATAAAAATCACATTTCATAAAAGCCTCTATCCATGGGAGAACAACCTAAAATGCATTTAGAAAATTTTAAAAAACAAACATATCTTATTTTCAACTGGGATATAGGAACGATTCTGTCACACTGAAACTTATCTGTAATGTATTAGATATATACTGCTGTATAGTATCTAGCGTAACCAACATGCTGTCTCCATCATTATATCTCTCTAACTTGTGAAAGAAATATCTTTGTAGTTTCTGAAAGAAAAACAGGAAAAGAATAAGCTATGACACTAATACCAGAGTTGATATAGTGAGAAATAGGAAAGAACTTCTCAATGAGATAATTTAGAAACCGATCCAATATATTAGAATGTAGATGGTTAACATAATATAGACATTTATGAAGGAGGTGAAAGGGCACAGCAAGCCATGTGCTTTCAGTATTTAAGCATCTCTTACATGACATGTTGAATAGTTCTGGTGAGGATTTTAGTGGTGAGAGAGAAGTCCTTTATCATATAGCAGAAACTGAAAAGAGATCAAAGTGTGAGGGAACACACCTTAGGGCAGACATCCCAGTTGAAATAATGCTATAGGACACCAAATAAGCTGCAGGTGTGCTCAGGTGTGCCCAAGTTATTGAAGCCCTTAGGATACTCAGGGAGGAGTCCCTGAGACCAGTGGTGCCACCTGTTCACCCCCAGTGTACAGGAAAAACACTATCCTTTTTTTTTCTGTGTGTCACGATATAGAAAATTGTTGGGAAGTATTACAAGAGAAACTTCTCTGTTCATATGGTAACCTTGATGAGGAACTGAGACTTTCCTCATGGAATTTGTGTATGGAGAAATAGAAAATGCAAGATTTATTTTCTGTACTACCTATCATATTTTCCTACAGTTGAGCAAAAAGAACCTAAAAAAATGCATCAAGTCTACAAATTCTTTGATCCCAAGAACAATAAAGTGACAAAGCTAATGTGTGTGGTTCTCTGAGTATTCAGGATACACTGACAGGCAGTCAGTCGGTTATAGAAGGATAAAATGAACCTTCTGGATGGAGTCTTTCTGACACCACAGATTTACTAGTTCTCTCCTGGATAACCTCTTATCATGTTGCAATACTTCGCAGAATGTCTTGCATAGTGAATAATTATTTGCAATGTGACAACACACACCTTTATTCTCTTTCCCTCTTAGAAGAACCCCCTGATCTATGTTTGGCCCCATTCCTTCCTGTCTCCTGGAAATCACCATCTCTTTTGAGTGTTTTTCTGCTTCTCCTTCTGGTCCTTTCCCTTATGTATTAACATGCACAATTCTCCCACACCTTCAATCCCCCTCTCAACCTGACACCCCTTCTAACAATTATCTTATCTCTGCTTCCTTTCACATTAAGTTCCTCAAAATACAGCTCTACACACACTCTCCACTTCCCAATGTCCCATTGATTTCTTGACTTTCTGCAGTCAAGCCCCAAACACTGACAATTAATGACACTCACTGCCAAATATTGCTTGACCTGATATAAGCCACCCTCTCCTTCAAACTCAGGTCTCTTGCTCATTTATTCTGTTCTCTATTCCCCTCTTCTTGAATCTCTTTCTCATGTCACCATGCTCTCTGGCTATCTCATCTCAGATCTCTTTATGGGCTCCTTTTCCTCTTTAGGAGTTAGCATTAGCCAGCCAGGCACGGTGGCTCATGCCTGTAATCCCAGCACTTTGCGGGGCCAAGGCGGGCAGATCACCTGAGGTCAGGAGTTCGAGACCAGCCTGAACAACATGGAAAAACCCTGTCTCTACTAAAAATACAAAATTAGTGGGGCATGGTGGCGCATGCCTGTAATCCTAGCTACTCAGGAGGCTGAGGGAGGAGAATAGCTTGAACCCAGGAGGCAGAGGTTGCGGTGAGCCAAGATTGCACCATTGCACTCCAGCCTGGGCAACAAGAGTGAAACTTTGTTTCAAAAAAAAAAAAAAGAGTTAGCATTAGCTAGTTGTTGGTCCTTTTCCTTTCTCACGTTTCACACTGTTTCTGGGCAGTTCCACTTGGATACTTCACAGGTAGCACAACAAAACATAGCAAATCCGCACCATCTTTCCTCAAATGCTACTTTCTGCTCTCTCCTATCATCCCATTTTTGGTTAACAACATCACTCTCAGACCAATTACCTAAGCCAGAAATTTGAGAGTTATATTAAAGTTATTTTAAAGATTTGTTTTTGTGGTTAGACGTAACAACAAATGAACTCCAGGTAGCATAATAATAATTTTTAAGTAGGTGGGTGTTGAAAGGATACTGGCATATTTCACAGAATCAAAGGAAGAGTTGACATTGGAAATGAAGGCAACAGGACATCACTGGGGGCTTCACAAGAAGACCATGATTTTTCTCCTCAGCCTACCCACAAACATAACTCCAAGTCTCTGCCTTCCTGTGTTCTAAATTTCTTTCACATTCTCAGGGAAAAAATTGTGTTGGGCCAGCTGGAGTCATGTGTCACTTGTAGGCCAATCAACTAAGCTCTAAAAACTGGAAGAATAAATTTGCAATCCATATACCAACAAGGAATTGGTACCACAATGTAAAAAAGATTTCCTACAAAACAATATCCCCACCCCACCCCACTCCCCTGCTGCCTTCCCAGAACAACAGAAGAAAAATGGGCAAAGGAAATAAAGATAATTTCCACCATAGGAACCAAGTGTTATCAATAAAATATGAGAAATTGCTCAATCTCAGTAGTAATCAAGAGATGCAAATTAATAAAACAAAGAGAATCATTTCATACTAATCATAATTGTAAAATATTATTAGGTCTGATAATACAAACTATTGCTGAGGATGGAGGGAATAGAAATTTATCTAAATACTTCAAAGAGTACTTTGGCAATATTAAATAAAGTTGGCCATAATGTTACACAACCTAGAAATTTTACTGCTAGACGTTTACCCTAGAGAAACTTTACATAGGTGCACTAGGAGATATATACAAGAATATATATTTCAGCACTGTTGCTAATGAAAGAGTAAAAGCAAACTCAGTAGGGAAATCACTAAATAAACTGTCCTCCATTCATAAAATAGAATAATATACAGTAGTGGTAGAATTGTATACAGTAGTGAAAATGAGTTAACTAGAACTATATACATCACAAGGATAAATATTTTTTAAATGTCAAGAGATCAAGAGTACTGAGAGATCAGCTTCCAGCATGACAGTGTGACAGCATGAGGACTTCCATTGACCCACCCCTAGTGACATTATTAAAAAGCGACCATTTAAGGCCTCTGGAAATGCTTCTGGGTGAAAACAGCAAATGAAGAGACACCTATTAGGGAAAATGTGTAAATTCAGTAAAAAAGGCAGAGTCTGTGTTATCTGAACCAAGAGTGCTCTCTCCCTCCTGCTCCCAGCTCAATAGGACAGACTTCACTCAACATTGCTGCAGCTAAGAACATAGGGTGTCTCTACCTCCAACTCCCAGTTGGAGGGCTTATTTCCCTACACAAGAAACCTAACATTTCCATGTTACTGAGGCTAAGTACTGGGAACTGTGGTGAAAACCTGAGGGCTCCCTTCTATCCAGCCCCAACTCCTGGAATATAGAGCCTATCTCAGCACATCTAAGATGGCCTTGCCCCAGCTCATGAGGCAGTGGTTCCATGCCAGGAAAGGCAAACCAAGAGTACCCCCAGCTGCTGAACCCCTTCCACTGAGTGTTCAGTTCCTAAAGGAGACCTGTTACTCAGAGATAAGCTTTTCATTGTCCCCAACCCCAGTTCCAGAGCACTGGTTTAGACACTTCGCTTATGGGGAGAAGCAGGCTTGATCTCTTCACAAGTGAACTGACTGCATTTGTAACAGAGCACAGGTACTCTCAAGAACAGTAGAGGTTGTGGTGAAATGCAACTGTAAGGAGATTCATGAATTTAATGAAGATACAGACTACACTATAAGTGGCTAGTTTGCAAGAAAGGAATGTGGAATAAGAAAGCTGGGAGAAGCTTTCCTGTGATCAGAACAAATATCAAACATTGACCTCAGAAACTACAGATGCTCCTCAACTTATGATGGAGTTATGTTCCAATAAACCCACTATAAGTTGAAAATACCATTAAGTCAAAAGTGTATTTAATGCATCTAACCTACTGAACATAATAGCTTAGCCTAGCCTAACTTAAACATGCTCACTTGGAACACTTACGTTAGCCTACAGCTAGGCAAAATCGTTTAACATGAAGCCTGTTTTTCAATAAAGTGTTGAATATCTCATGTAATTTATTGAGTACTGTACTGAAAACGAAAAACAGAATGGCTCGTTGCCACTGCCCAGCACTGCAAGTGTATCATATTGCAAACGACTAACCAGATAAAAGACCAAAATTCAAAATGCAAAGTACAGTTTCGGAGAGATCCAAGATGGCCGATTAGCAACAGCTCAGGAATGTAGCTCCAAGTGAAAGCGCAGAGAACGAGTGGACGCCGCACTTTCTGAAGAATTTTTGTTGCCCACAGACTGGGAGACTCCCGTCAGAGGAGCCACACGGGTCGCCAGCGTAACTCTTTTGGCCGGCGCGGCTGTTTCGCTGGCGCCCCAGCGTGGCACTTCCCGGTGCGGAGTATACGGGACGGACGGGCTCGGCTGGTCCCATCCCCACAAGGAAACCAGCAATTGGAAGCACTGAGGACTGAGAGTTTCACAGCAAGCACAGCGAACCCGGGAAGGTCCGGTTCTGTGGGGAAGAGGCGTCCGCCAAAGGAAAACTAAGAAACAGAAAAACTTCATCACCGGGCGGAGAGAGATCCAAGATGGCCGCGTAGCAGCAGCTCAGGATTGTAGCTCCCAGGGAAAGCACAGAGAGCGAGTGGATGCCGCAATTGCAGACGAATTTTTGATGCCCACAGACTGGGAGATTCCCGGCGAAGGAGCCACATGGGTCACCAGCGCGACTCTTTTGGCCGGTGCGGCGCCTCTCGGTGCGGAGTGTACGGGACTGGTTGCCCTTTTAGTCGGGCTCGGCCGGTCCCATCCCCACAAGGA
>CAUYQU010088748.1:0-24631 GCA_963574635.1 Cheracebus regulus | reverse complement strand
GAGGGGAGCACTATACGCTGGGGTATGTTGGGGAGAAATAGGGGAGGGACAGTGGGGGGTGGGGAGTTGGGGGGAGATAGCATGGGGAGAAGTGCCAGATATAGGTGAAGGGGAGGAAGGCAACAAATTACACTGCCACGTATGTACCTATGCAACAATATTGTATGTTCTTCACATGTACCCCAAAACCTAAAATGCAATAAAAAAAAAAAAGAAACAAAGAACCTATGAAACTATCAGAAAAAAGTCATAGAAGGGAGGTAGCAGGTTCTCACCTATCAAACATTACTTTGGGGGTAAATGGATAAAATTCTAGAACAAAAAGTATAGTAGCTGAATAAAAAATACACAAAATCTAACCATGTTCTGTCAAGAGATTCACTTTACTGGTAAGGACACACATAGACTGAATGACAGAAAAAGATATTCTGTGAAATAAAAACCTGAAATGGGCTGGTGAAGCTGTATATATATATGTATATATCATATATATGTATATCATATATGATATATGATAAAATATATAATATATGTATATATATCATATATATATCATATATATATCAGACAAAGTAGACATTAAGCCAAATAGAGACCAAAAATGCCATTACATTATGATAAAGGGATTAATTTGCCAAGAAAACAAAATAATTGTAAATATATATGCACCCATTATCACATCACTTAAATACACAAAACAATTATTCAGTAATCTCAAGAAAGAGATAGAAGACAATACTGTAATAGTGGGAAACTCACTGTACCACTGTCAACAATGGATAGACCATCTTGACTGAAAATTAATAAGGAAACACTGGAGTTGAGTTACAGTTTAGACCAAATGGACTTAACAGACATATACAGACCCTTCCATTTAATAGCAGCAGAATACACTTTCTTTTTAAGTACAGAGAGATCATTCTCTAGGATGGATCATGTTAGGTCAAAAAACAAAATTTAACAAATTTAAGAGGCCTAAAGTAATATGAAACCAAGTTTTGAGATAGTTTTAGCATGAACCTAGAAATCAATACCAAGAGATATTGAGAAAAATAAACCAATACATGGAAATTAACATTCTCATAAACAACTAATGGGTCACAGAATTAATGAAAAAGAAAATGAAAAAATACCTTGAGACAAACAAAAATGGAAATGCAACATACTAAAACTTATGAGATGAGCAAAAGCAGCCCTAAAATAAAATTTATAGTGACAAATGCCTATAACCAAAAAAGATGCTAGAATACAAATAGGCAATTTAATGGTACACCCTAAGGAACAAGAAAACGAAGATCAAACTAGGCCCAAAGTTAGCAGAAAATAGCAAAGGTCAAAACAGATATAAATAAAATAGACCCTAATACAGTGATTTAAATAAAAAATAATAACAAAACTAAGAGTCAGATCTTTGAAAAGATTGACAAAATTCATGACCCTTAGCTAGACTAATAAGGAAAAATAAACATACCCAGAAAACATTAGAAATGAAACAAGAGACATTACAGCTCTTACCACAGAAATACAAAAGATTATAAGAAAACCCTATGAACAATGGTACACCAAAATATTTGATAATGTACAAGAAAAGGCTAAATTTCTAGTCACATACACCTACCAAGACTGAATAATAAAGAAACAGAATATCTGAACAGACCAGTAATTAGTAAGGACAATGAATCAGTAATAAAATTCCAATGATTCTGAAATAGTGAGATAGAAAGAAGTAAAGTGGTGCCAGTGCTGGTAGCAAAACTTTGGCTTTCGAATTGAGAGGATGTTGAAGTGTTATATAATGCTAAAGTAGATTTAGAAAAATGTTAGGTCAGTGGGGAGATTAGTCTGCTGATGAGTACTAATAAATACATGTAGACAAATAACCTATAATTCTGCTAAATTTGAAGCCACATCAGACTTTCATAAAATGGTTATCACCTTCTTTGCCTTCAACTCAAAGCAAAAGGCCTTTTTCCTAGAAACATAAAGTTCTAAAGTTGGAAAAAGTCCCGTTGAGATTATCCAGTCTACCCTGTGAAAGCGAAAACTTCACTGAATAATGTTAAATGAGCAAGGGATTTTCTTTAAAGTGACTGCCATAGAGGAGAGTGGCCAGAAGGTAGTATGAACCCAACTCCATTGATACAAAAAGGAGAAGACTTTTTAGTGTTTGCTAATTGACTTTACCCAAAGGAAGAGTAAACTTCCTGATATCTTTCTGACAGGAGAGAGTTTTAAAACTTGGAGCAAGTCATTCACCTAGGTTAGGGTTCTACCCTCCAGAGAGCCCAGAAAAAAGGGATGCTATGTTCTTGATTATTACATTTTGAAAGGATGGCTTCTAGGTCCTTGAGAAAGATATTTTTGGGTTGTAAAACTGGAAAGAGGCCTTTATAAAGATTTACATTTCAAAGGAGCAGAGAAAGTATTTATAATTACAAGTTTTCTAAGTACATGTTCTAAGATAAGAAAATGGAGGGATCTCTGTGGTTAGGTCACCTGGATTTCCTAAGAGCTATGATGAGAGTATCATCATAATTATAAGTGAATGGAACATTCTATGCATTCAGCACAAAATTAGTGAAAAAAAGTATAAATAAATTAATAAGTAAAAGAATATGTATATGATAAAGTAAGCTCAAACCAAAACCCCTAGTTTAGTACTGTTGGGGACAAAGTTGACTTTAAAATATAGTACTCCCAAGTTCAAGAAAGAAATCAAATTATTTGCTAGAGTTATGAAATCACAATGGAAAAGTACCTTTAATAGGCCCCTAACTTTATCAAGATCACACCTAAACAATTCTAGAACAGGGAGGTCTTTTAAAAATAATTCAAGGAAAGGATTTTCAAAATGTCCTTTATAATCTACTTCTCAATTCATATATACTAGTTCCCAATAAATTTAACCTTAATTTAATTTTCTCATGCTGGAGATTAAAACCCTTTCCTTTATGCTCCTAACATACATTGAAAATAGCTAATAATCTATACTTAGAAAAATTTAGATTTGAAACAAATCTTTTTATCCCCAAGATACCTGAAAAGATAGAATAGGTGATTTTTTTTTCTAAGATTGCACAGCAAATTATGAATAGATGGTTGAATGTAGGTGTACTAGTCCACTAACATAATTTTTTACTCTCTCCCAGACCTTTCCCAGAGTTCCGTCAGACAATATGAAGCAGATGAAAAGCAAGGTCAAAGACTAATAATTCTGATGGTATCCTATCTTAAGTATTCCTGGGAGTCAACTAGAAGAACTAAAAGAAATAAAATCCATTATTATTTGAAACAAAACTAACCAGAGTGCATAACATATCAGCTCCTTTAGCTACTATAATCCTTTAATCAGCAGAGCAGCTTACGTTAAGTTGTTCCTGGGTTACTTTAGTAGGCATTTAAATATTAGGTGACTCCTAATTTTATTTTAGCTGAAAATTAATATAAGTAATACTAATATATTAAAATTAATTTATATTTTCAAAGTATGATAAAATTATACAATTATTAAAAGCAGATTGCCAAACATTATCTAATACCTATATATCATATTAGATACATTACATTATATATATAATTAGTTAATTCTTAAAGACTTCTAAAATAGTTTTATAGTCATACTTTTAGAAATGCCTTCAAAAATTATTTACATGGCAATGCCACTGGCCCATATATAGTGTAGATTCAATAGGATGAAGGATCTATGACTCTATTGTGTTAGAAATAAAAAATAACTAACCTGAAATAATTCCATAGTTCTTGAACAGGACTAAGCTCATGATAAAAATGAACAAATAATATTTATGAATATAAATAAAGATGATTGAGGTAGGCATTGTGGTGCAAATCCATTCTTAAGCTGTGATTCTATTGTGTTTCTATGGAGGAATAATTTGAACAACTGGAAAATTCTTTAGATAGTTTCGTCCAAAAGCCCATCTTACAGCACTTTTTGATAACTAATAAGCATTACTCTTTCATCATGTGACCATTTTTTTGAAAGGGATTAGGTAGACTCTACAGGCAAAAAAAAAAAAAAAAAAAAAAGGTTTTTTGTACATCTACCTTATTCCTAAGGAGATAAATGGAGAACGATTAGATGTGGAAAAGCCTACAAATTCATGAATTACTCATAATTGAAGCCAAAGTATCACTGTTGCAGTAGAAGCTTGAGAGAGTATTAAATAGATTCTAAGGCATTTTGAAAAGTTCTTTGAATTATTCAGAATAGGCTTGCCTATGCTGCAGAAAGAAAAAGAAGGCCAAGCCCTAAATTTTTTTATCCTCACTCCTGTAAAATCAAATGAACTTTGGCTAGCCATTCTCTGTCTTGCAGCCAGGCCATCTGGAGCACATGGACTCCAAGGTCACTGTAGGAGAATAAAAGGAAGTCATAAGATTGCAGAGAATGTTTTTAATTGCCAGGTCTGGAAGTGGCCCTCTTCTCTTCTCCCATAATCTCAATGGCTGGAACTCAGTCCCTGGCTCAACCTCCTGGGAAAAGAGGTTAGGAAATATAATCTATGTGCCCAGCAAGTGATAACAATGTGATCAAACCTGTAATCAAATCTACCATAATCTCCCAGTCATATTCTTTCCTAATTTCACCTCCCAAATTGTGTTACAAAATCAGTATTCGCTAAATACTTAGTACGTTTATGTAAAGATGTTCAGTACCTTGACATGAAATATAATTATTTACAGTACTTACATTATTTGAGTGTATTTTACTGATTGATTGATTGAGACAGAGTCTCACTCTGTCACCCAGGCTGCAGTACAGTGCAGTGCTGTGATCTCGGCTCACTGCAAACTCTACCTCCTGAGCTCAAGCGAGTCTCCTGCCTCAGCTTCCAGAGTAGCTGAGATTACAGGTGTGCGCCATCACACCCAGCTAAATTTTGTATTGTTAGTTGAGATAGGATTTCACCATGTTGGCCAGGCTGATCTAAAACTCCTGGCCTCAGGTTATCCACCTGCCTTGACCTTCCAAAGTGCTGGGATTACAGGCATAAGCCACCACACCCAGCCTATTCTATCTATTTATAAAGTATGAGGTTTTTCAGCACTACCACCAAAGTGTTTATTAAATCACACTTTCTCTTAAATATCAGGTTCTCCAATAATGCATTGAAAATATTGAGTTGTATTCAATTCATAGCTGAATTCAAGGATGAATACTATAAAAATCAATACCCTGGGTTATCATTTAAAGATAAATTAATGTATATGTACCAAATGTGCAACTAGTAAGAATGGCATGCTCTTATGAGGGTTGTACTAACTCTAACAGTAGTCTATCACATGCTGTCATGCTTCCATTTTCCATATAGAAATCATTTTCAGTTATAAGTTCCCACAAGTAGCTTCCAAGAATACAATTTCTGGACATGTGAAATACTTGTGAAATTTGTTTAAAAAATATAATGATTACCCTCTGGAATAAAAGTATTACTCTCACATTTAAAAGGCATTCTTTAGGGACAGATAATTCATGTAGATAAACTTGTAAATACTTTATTTCCTTCCTTTATACCAAGTTCCAGAAATAACTTACAATAAGGTCTGCCTAGGTGGTTCAAGTCCAAAATCTCTTACTAAATAAATACCCTTGGGGACAGATATAATCAGGAATTCCTAACTTTTACTATTATGTTGTTGGAGGTGGTTAGGGATTTTCCAATTCTATATGTCTGTTCTATGAATCTGTCATATATCCTGTTTTGCCTTTTACTCACATATCAAACTCTGGATGTTTGCAGGTATTATTAAGCATAGTACTTTTATTATTTGATAAATAGGCAAGGAGAAATTTTGTGCTGCTTTTGGCATAAATTCAAAGATAGCGGAGACCATCATGTTGAAGACTCCTAGTAAAACAGCCTTTTCTTTTAGTAAAAGTTGCCTTTTCCATGTTATTTCCATTGTGTCTCACAATGCAGTACAAATACAGCATGAGGGTCTATTCAGTTTTCCTCTTAAGCTGCATGAAATGAACAGTGACGTTAGAATATTTAAATTCTCAAGGGCATTCTTCTCTTAGAATCTGGATTCAGTCGGTGGATCTAAAATACACCACATGAGCTTGATTATTAGTTTGAATGATGTCCAGTGTTGATGTTGTGGTTTCCTAGATTCCAGATCCAATCGCTGTGAGAATATCTCCCGCTTTATTCTCTGCTTCTTCATGCATGCATGCATGCATGCTTTGACAGGCATCATGGGAATCACCAAGGCAGCAGATGGTCTATGCACAATTCCCTCAAGCATAAAACAACATTTCTGTACTTTTCATCAGAACCTTAAATTGCATACTGTTCTATCTGATTATTTTCAAATTCTGGTTTTGCTGTAGGGACTCAAATGGAAACTATTTGCATGAAAGAACTGAGACAACAAGATGAATTAGAGGAGCAAGTATTTGGGTTGAAACTAAATCTTATGTAAAAGTCACTAACACTATTTTCTTGTTTATCATTGATGTTATTATTTTTATGACCTCTGAAAATATTAGGCAGTGCTTGGGGTGTGGATCTTTATTCAACCAAATAAATAAATACTAGAGTTTTTTCCTGAAATAGAATAATATGTCAAAGTGCAAATATTTACTTTTTAATGTTAAATTTCATGTAATTCATAGAGATGACAACAAAGGTAATTAAAATAGATATAAACCATAATATACTAAATTGATACTTAATACATTTATCACAGTAGTTTGTTATGGTATTTTTATACACAATTTTTTTTGAGAGTTATTTCTACCTAGATATTGAGATAGTGGAAGGTAAGATTTGTGGCTGTTTGAAGAGCTTTGTATTCAAAGAAAATGGTTGAAAGAAAGATATATAAACCTACTGGGCTTAAACTGATTGTTTAATTTGGATTTTCTACTTTGCTCTCAATTCCTAGGCTTTAACATTTCACTCTCAAAGTACTTTAAAATGGGGTAATGTGTTAAACGTTTAAAGAAATTAGAAATTTGGCCCCAGCAAAGAAATTGTTTCCAGGGGAAAAGAAAGTTGTAAGGAAAATGCTTTAGAAAGGAGGGTAACAGTATGTAATGAGAATGGCATAAGTGAACACTGGAGTTCTCATTACCACGTGAATTTTAATCCTGACCTGAATTGCTCTTGTCTAAGCACAAGTCCATACTCCATCAAAGGACTTGGTTTTCTGAGTCATCACCCCTTCACCCTTGCATGTGGGAATCACACAGTAGTAAACACATGACTTTGTAAGTCTTTTTAGAGTTCTTCACAATACTGGGAATTAATTTCAGACTTTTTACATTTCAAGGGATGTGACGGAAGCAAAGATTTTCAGTTTAAATGATTGTTCAGGTTTCAGTTTGACTACTAATAGGGTTAGTTTATACAAAAGTTGGTGAATGGGCATTAGGTCAGAGTACAATAAGAAGATTTAGGGGAATATGAAAATTATAATTCTTCAAGTCTTGATAATACCTAGTGTTTAACTTCAACCAACTACTTTTTATATATTCCTCTGCCTCTGTTTATTTTTGACCATATTTAATGAGAGTTGAATTGGATCCTAATTATCAAGATCTGTGCTGTCCAATATACTAGCCTTTAGCAACAAGTGACTAAATGCATACCTCAGAGATATAGATTCAGTTCCAGACCATCCAAATAAAGCAAACATTGCAAAAAGCAAGTCCCACATTTTCTTTTTGTATCTCAGTACATATAAAAGTTATGTCTATACTATACTGTACTCTATTAAGTGTGTAACAGCATTATATCTAAAAAGTCAATGCATATGCCTTCATTTAAAAACTATTGCTCAAAATGCTAATGATTATCTGAGCTAGTAGTGAGTGATAATCTTTTTGCTGATGGAGGGTTTTGCCTTGGTGTTGCTGACTACTGACTAATCAGATTGGTGATTGCTGAAGGTTGCGGTGGCTGTGGCAGTTTCTTAAAATAACAATGAAATTTGCTAAACCTATTGAATCTTCCTTTTATGAGATATTTCTCTCTGGCATACAATGCTGTTTGACAGCATTTTACCCACAGTAAAACTTTCAACCAGACAGCAGAGAATAAAGAATGATACAATGAGCAAGCAAAGAGCCTGAGCACCTCGTGCTCCTTTGTGGTTTCAGTCCTTTAGTTTCCAGCATGGGTCAGACTTCAGTATAGCCATAGAAAGATTGTAACTTAAACAGTGAGATTAGAATATAGTTTGATTTGTGGGCACTGTGAAGAAAATAGCTAAAGGAGTAAGATAGAGTCATTGGATGGAGATTTCTGAATTCCATCTTGAGGATTTTATACTTGTATACTTTATTTTAGTAAATTAAGCTCATTGTATGTAAGTATAATTAAACAGCAAAGCTGAGGTTATTACAATCATGATAAAATACTTAATATTAACTGTAGAAATATGTCATAGGGTTGTAAAAAGAGCATTTGCTTCTATACTTCTTTTTCTACTGTCATTTTTTGTTAGGTTAAGATATTTTTTAAAGCATACAATATAGTAAACAGAATAAACCAACCACCATGTTTTTAATCATCCACCTCTATTAGAATTTAATAACATTTCCATTATTGACCTCTGGTTTTGGTTTTTAAGTGTTTTTTTTGTTTGTTTGCTTTTTTTTTCTTTAAAGAAATAGAACATTATAGATACATTTGAAGTATCATATAAACCTTTTTCAGTATCTTTCTCTTTATCTTCAGAAATACGCCCTAGTCTTAATTTGGTGTTTGGCAGGTTGTGTCTCATTTGTGTAGGTGACTTAAGCAAGTACCTTAAGGGATTTTTTGTAGTTATTGGATAAAAATTTCAAGACATTTTCTAAGGTCTCTTGTCTTACAGCAGAATCACATGTTTAAACATTCTTTTTATGAAAGTTTGCATCATTATTTTGCTCTTGCCTTTAAAGGATATGTTATTTGTGTATAAAATGTCACACTGACTGGCTTTTCTTTTATGAAGAAATATGGAGATATTACTTTATAGATTTATGGGTTCTAATATCAGGTGAAAAGCTTTCTGTCATACTTATTCTTAATTTTTAGGATAATCTTTTTTCTCTCTGGAAGTTTATAATATTTGTGGCAGCTGCAGTTTCACTAGAATTTGACTAGCTGTGAACTTGTATTTATTTATTCTGATTGATAGAGTCTGTTTTTGATCTGCTCATCATGTACACATTTGCACAAATTTCTCAACTATTGTTAATCACTTCTTCAATATTTTTGGTAACGTTTATCAGATAACCAAGTCTTAATTACTTTATGACATTTGTACCTATGTCTCTATGCTATGTTTTAAGTAATTTATTCAACTATTTTTACTACACAGATTCATTTTTTACTATCCTGTCTATATTTTATATTTAAATTGGGCGTTTGATTTCACTGATTAGATTTTTCAACTCTAACAATTCTTCCTAGAAACAATGTGTTTGTTTCATTTTGTCCTATCTTATTTCAAAGTTTTCTGTTTCTTGTGACTTTTACAGTTTACAAGGTTTTAAACCTTTATGTTATTATACGTAATATTATAAGGTCATAATAAAACCTTTGCTATAGTTTGAATATATTTTTTTGTCCCCTCTAAAACTCATGTTGAAATTTAAGGTTGAATGGGGAGGTGTTTGGGTCATGAGGTAGATCTCTCATGAATAGATTAATGTCCTTCCATGTTGGCGAGTGAGTTTTCACTGTTAGTTTCTAGAGAGCTGGTTGTTAAAAAGAGCCTGGCGCCTCTCCCCCCTACTCACACTTCTTCTCTATGTGATATCTACACATGCCTACTTCCACGAATGGAGGCAGCCAGAAGCCCTCACCAGAGGCAGATGTCCAATCTTAAACTTTCAAGCCATCAAAATTGTCGACCAAATAAATATTTTTTCTTTATAAATTACCCACCTGCAGGTATTCCGTGATAGGAACACAGAACAGACTAAGAGAGTATCCAATATAAGTTTTTGACAGATTGTTCTATGAAGTTAAAAGTCTTCTGGACTGCATATCTATCTGATGCTAATGTTTAATTGCTATCTGTCTTAGCATTGAACTTTTTCATGTTTTCTTTTTTTTGAATTAGTGAGTTTTGTGGGGGTTTTTTTTTTTTTCACTCCAGCTCTTTAGAGCCAGATCTCCTAGTCTGGTCTTTGGGAGCAAGGTGTGTTCTTAGCTGTTCTGATCATACAATTTTGTTTTGTCCTTCTGCCTTTTTGCCTATGTATTTATATATGTCATAGTTATATTCAGCAGACTGTAAACAGTTTGGATTCATCTTCCTTAAAGACTGCACTGGTTCTGTTATGAGTCTTCTGATCTCTTGACATCAGGTCATGTGCTTGTTTCTAGTTAATGTTTCTTTTGCAGTAATACTGATGTCCATTAGCTCACCAGAGCCAAACTTGAGATGTTGCCTATCTCTGGATCCACAATACAGCATACTTGCTGATGCAGTCCCACTAGGCAGAGAAGTTGTATTTCTGGACTGCAATAATTTGTATTATATTTGAGTCCAATAATAACACTTTAGTTTTATATTTTTGTATTTTACCTATTATTATTTTGTTTATATAGTATAGAAGTAGGTGCCTTAAAGCATAAATGTAACAATATTTTGAGTGGAATTTGCCTATTTGACATTGCTTCTTCTCAAAATATTACATTTAAAATACTGGTCTCAAAATATTGCATTTAAAAGACCTATGAAGTGTGTTACTTAGTGAGAATATGCTCAGGGAGATGAGCTGCTCACTTTTTTTTTTTTTACAGCCAAATTAAGCTACTAACTAAAGCATAGTAAAAGAGTGATATCCCTTTAGTTCTGTCTTCTGGTTAGTTGGGAATCAATAATAATGAAATCCCTAACTCATACAGATTAGTATTATTTCATTCATTATTGATAGAGCCTATTTTAGCAACTTTGCAGTTTTGTCATTGGCACACTCTTTTACAATAATAATAATAAAAGCCTTTGCATTACAGTTAGTTTTAAAGATCTTGAGGGTAAGTAATGAAAACATTTTTTTTCTGACACTCTCTTATCTAACATATAGGTAAACACACAGATAAAAATTTTAAAGTACTGTTTTATTGAGCCATAACTTTTCTGAGATAAGGAAACATTTAAATATCATCTATTTCTACTTTTTATTTATTTGTGGGTGGATAAATTAAGTAATTGCATAGACTCATACAGCTAATGTACAGCAGATAGAAATTATCTTGTTTCCATGACTAGATTTGAAGTTCCTGAATAAGAAAACTCAGACCTCCACATCTTTGTATGACACATCATACATAGAAAAATGTCTTAAAAACATTTGCTGATAAAAGTTAGTAAAATTACTGTTAAGAGGTTATAAGCTTAGAAAATTTTAGAAATAATAATACAAGAATGTAACTTTGTTATTATTTGTGTTACTTACACTATTATGATCATTGACTCTATTCATCACAAAGCAGCTACCATTTTAATGGCAATCAAAAATTAGAAAAAAAAAACACATAGAATTGTGTTTTTTTCCTTATCCTGTTTTTAGCTCTTTACTTTTTTTTTGCAAGTAATTCAATTTTCTATCTCTAAAGCTATTTCTACAGTAACAAAATCATTTTGTAAGTTCTCAAAATGCAAAGGTACTTTCACTGTCCGTAATGATAGTGTAACGGAGACTCAATTTACTCGTCCGCTGTATACAACTAGAAAACTGAGCAAAATATACAAAACAATGGATTTCAAACATCAGACAACAGGAAGCACAGGGATCATAACCCCCAACAGAAAAGAAACAAAAGAAATGGGCCTTGTTATTCTCCCCATTTTGTACTGCCTGGAAGAAATTTGTGGGTCACAGAGCGAGGAAGGGAGCCTTACCATAGGCTGGTAGTCTCTCTGAGTTGAAGACACAGAATACTCAGGTGGTCTCCCTGAGTGAAAGCAACTAGAATTCATGAGTAGGGGACTAGAAGGTAGCCGCCCAAAGAGATTCTGGAGATATGTAGAGGGATCCTCTTTAGTCTTTTCCTGAATACTAATATGCACTTATTTCTCTTTAGAGAACACCACTGACCTCAAGTAAAAAATCTAATAGTAAGAGGTAGATTAAACAAATTCCAGAGCTCACACAGGGCTAGACATAAAGTTGCCATCAACCAGAGAAAAGCTTGTAATCTGTATTCAATAGAATCTTCTAAAGGCCATCACCTTAATGGATGTACAAATACAACACATTCCAAGAAACTTAACTGGACAACTGCACAGATATTATTTAAAGGAAATACTTTACTATAGCACTGAACAATGTATTACTTAGTTTAAGATTTAATACAAAATTACAATGCATAAAGGAAATATTATAATCTGCCTGTATAAAAAAATGGGTCTCAGATTTTACTCTGCTTGCAAACTAATGAGATAGCCTTATACAGTTTCATAGATGCTAGTAGGAGACATAATATTCCTGAGTTAAAGAAAAAGAACTTTATTACTTATGTCACAGTGGCCTGCAAAGAGCTTTATGTTCACTGCACTTCCTTTGCTTCCTCTCCTGACAAGTCCCATAGTGGGCAATGCAGGAGTGGACTCAAGTGGATGCACAATGGATTTGGGGGACAGCTGAGGAATCCAGGGCTTAGGAAACTCAAAACCATATAAGGCACTGCTAGAGAATCTGCCCAATCTATGTCCCAGAGGAAGACATCATCCTTACTATCATAGGCAGGAAACAAATGTGCCCTCTTATTACAAGGAGAACACTCTAAAAGAATAACAAAAAGTACAGTATAGTAAGTACATTTTTTAAAAAGTGAACTATAAAACAGTCTCAGGCAGGTCTTTCAGGAGGTAATCCTGAATAGAGTAGAATTATCCTAGGAGATGACAACTTCATGTGTGTTATTGCCGCTAAAGACCTTCCAGTGGAACAAGATACAGAGGAGGTGGAAGACAGTGATATTGATGATCCTGACCCTGTGCAGGCTAGGCTAATGTATGTGTTTGTCTTAGTTTAAAATAAAGTTTAAAAATTAAAAATATATTTTTTAAATAGAAAAGAGCTTATAGAATAAAATTAAAAAGAAGAAATTATTTTGTACAGCAGTACAATGTGTTTGTCTTCTAAGTGTTATGAAAAGCAGTAGAAAAGCTAAGAAAGTTAAAAAGTTTATAAAGTAAAAAAATTACTGAAAGCTAAGGTTAATTTATTTTTACAAAGACATTTCAAAAATTAATTTAGTGTAGCTTAAGTGTAAAATGTTTATAAAGTCTATGATAGTGTGCAGTAACATCCTAGGCCTTCCTATTTACTCACTTACAGACTCACCCAGAGCAACTTACAGTCCTGCAAACTCCATTCATAGTAAATGCTCTATACAGATGTTTTAAAAATGTTTTGTACTGTATTTTTTCTGTACCTTTTTGATGTTTAGAAACACAAATACTTACCACTTTGTTACAGTTACCTATAGTTTCAGTATAGTAACCCGCTGTATAGGTTTGTAGCCTACGAGCAATGCACTAAACCTTTAGTAGTAGCCTCTCCCATCTAGGTTTGTGTGAGTACACTCTATGATGTTCACTCAATAACAAAATTGCCTAATAATGCGTTTCTCAGAATATATCCCCATTGTTAAGTAATGCATAACTGTTTATAGAGAGTTTCCTGTTATAATGTCCGTCTTTTATATATGCACACGATTACTTGAGTTGTTATTCTTTATCTGAAAAAAGTTCAGTGAATGTCAGTTACATATGTTTGCATAAAACATAATGTAAGCAACTTTTATTGATGTTCTTTTTGGCTTAGGTGTTAAGATACAGGCTAAAAAGATTTTGTTAATGATTACTTCTATTACTAGTTCTAGTGGAAATTTGGAAATGTTAATATAATAAAGCTGTGACATTAGTATTTAGTCAGAATAACCAAATACAGGTTTAAAAATTGTTATAAATATTGTGAACCAACCTAATTTTGAAAATAAACATGTTCACTATGAAGATTATCTCAATGACTAATTATATTAGAAATCTAGTAAAATTATATTGGATGTCAACTCTATTACTAATTAAGATGGGGTTTCAAGACTAAAATGATAACCTGTGAGTCTAGATTTGAAGACTTAAAGGTGTAATAGATTTTAAAGTAAAATTTTTTTGTCATGTCCAAGTTACATGCTCAAACTGTTAACTATTTGAGCGATTAACAATTACCACTCAAATAGTTAACGAAAGTCATGTGTTTCTTGCATTTCATTTGCTAGCATGGTTTTAAAAGTATCTAGTTTATATAGGGACATGCCATCCTCAGTCAAGCATGAAACTGAATCTGAGGTAAGTTTCATAGGATTTGGTTATTTCACATCCATAGCAATGTTATATTTATTTTTATGTTCATTGTAAAAATTTCTGTTTAAACATTTTTTAAACATTTTCTCGTCTAATATGCATAGAACATGTGTGGGATGGGAGATACAATTTCCTTTAACAGGTGACAAAGAAGACTTAAATCGGTATTATCACGTATCCCAGATTATACAAAGTGCCAGAGCCATGATATGAATACATGTTGGCTTGACTTCAAAAGCCATGTTTTTTCATATATGCCTGTATGCTTCCCAAGTGTTAATAGTTAGTTTAGAAGAGGGCTCAGAAAACTATGGCCTATGGGTCATACCTGGTACACCAGCAGTTTTGTAAATAGGGTTTATTGTTACACAATCACACTCATCCATCTATGAATAGTTTATGGCTGCTTTTGAGCTACAGTGGTAGAGTTGAATAGTTGTGAAAGGGATCATGTGGTTCACAATGCCAACAATATTTACTATTTGGCTCTTTATGGAAAAAATTTGCTAACTCCTGGTTTAGAATAGTTACTTAAGTCTGTGAATTCATTACAAAGTTAACATATGGCATTAAGTGGAAAGAAGTGAATCAAATTTTCTTCATTATTCCTTGGGGCATAAAATTCTCAAGAAATTATTTTGGAGAGAAAAATCCATGAGTACCTTACTGGAGATTTATGCGTAGGGAGCTGAACCCTAGAGAATTGGGCAACAGTTCCCCTTTTAAAGAGGGAGGTGTTCTGAAATGATCCAGAGGAGGGGAAGGACTGAAGAAATGCACAATTATGCTGGCCTAAAGAATTAAACTTGGAGAATTGATGTGCCAAATGATGTCAAACAAAGTCACTGTGCACTTGGCCAGGTGAGGAGGAAGTGTTGACAAACAGCAGGCATATATAAGTTTAGCCACTTGATAATCTTGGATATAAACAGTAATAATTTCGAGTTTGATGTTGAGTCAGAGTGCATCTGCTTGTTTTGATTAGAGAAATATTTCAGTAAAAAATAAGTACTGGTGGTTTTTAAAATGTTGCAGTCATGAAACGAACTAAAAAAATAGTCTTTCAGTGGTTTCCTAGAAACTGTATTATTTTGTCAGAGAAAAAAAAGTCTCTGAGACAGTTCTAAAAATATATTTGATTGCCTAAATATTCCTCAGATAGTGTGTGTCTTACTTGAACCACACACACACACACACAAAATCTGTGCTAACCTTGAATTTTCATCAGCTTAGAAACCTTAATATGAAAAGCTTAAGTACTGTCTCTTCTTCTCCCCAGAGTAATGGGAAAACTAAAAAGATAACATGAACCCCACCATATTATCCTATAGTAAGGGAACTTAACCCCAAATTAATTAAAATGACACATCAAATCAGGAAGTAATTATATTACATGTCACAATTATGTTCTTCCTAGATCTCTACCACAGAAAAATTAAATAAAGATATTAGTATCTAGTGACTTAGATCTCTGAAAGAAAGGACAGACTTTTAAAACCTTAAAATAACACACATTTTTCATTCTATCAATTTTCATTCTTCTTTCTTGGCATATTTTCAGTGACTCATGAAGTCATCACCAGTCTCTTTTTTAAACATTTATTCATTCATTCACTCCTTCACTTATAGATAAGAGGTCTAAGAAACATAGGGACTGAGTAAATAGTAAAGATTATAAATTAAACATTGAAGGCTTTATAACCCTTTCCTATTTATCTGGTTTCTATCCTTCTTAGAAGACTTTTTTTCATGCTGCTAGAAAAGACTAGATTTCTATATATAATAAAGATGTAGCAAGATAATTGAGTCAGAAATGAAGAGGATAGTTGATTAGCTGGAGGTAGAATTCAGATTGTTTTATGCAGAGAAAAGTGAAAAAGAGATTAGAGCTGTCACATTGTTGAATGAGTCTTCAGGGGAAAGATGCAATAAGCAGATCTCTTCTGATAAGTTTTGCTGTGTATTGATAGTATTACTCTCAGTACTCAATAATGCTTCTTGGTCAGAATTTTCATTTAACTGTACCATCATAGAGTGATATGCCTTGGAGCAACAACAGAATAAATATTGAATTATCATCTATGTTGATAAATGCAAAAAAGGATAAATACAGAATACTGTGACAGCATAATTTAATTAATGCTATGGAAGGAAACAATTAATGCTATTGAGGAAACAAAATATGAGATCATCTGAAGACTGAATAGGAATTGTCCAATTTTTCAAGAAAGGTTGGGGTGGGCAGGCCATATTTTTGATGTCTTTGGTAGGAGCAGATTTGATATAATGGCAAAGGTAGAAGCCAGATGAAGATTCAGTTCAGATTCCACATGGGCTTAGGAGATGGAGTAGCATATAAAAAAATTCCTCCCAATAAATTTGACTTGAAATGATTAAGAAAATATTATAGCATATGAAAAGTAATATGGGATTCAAGGAGAGATTTATTTCTTTTTAATTTGAGAAGATGCCAGAGAATGTTTGAATACTTATGGACAACAATAGAAAGGAAAGATAAAATCAATGGATGTGACTCAAAAAAGTGTAAAATAGGATCCCAAATACAGTGAGAGTGCTAGGATTATAGAAGAAGGGAAACCCCAGCTCTGACATCCATTATAACAAGAGTAGATAAAGAGAATATTGGTGACTGTTCAGGTTAAGTTTGGAATTTGGTGATGAGTTCAGTTGAGTTCTTATATGATGGCTTCAAGATTTTACAAAATAGTCATTGAGGTCATCAGCTGAAAGTGTGATGAAAAGATGAAGGGAGTGAGAATTTCGATTAGTGTAGAAAATACATTGAAAAAGTCATAGATATAAATATTTTAGTACACTATGAAAATTGAGTAAGATTGATGGACATTGTTGACTACTCAATTAATACTGACTATTATGAATATATAATGCCAATCTAAGTGATTTTATCTAACAACTCTCAATTGGCAGGATGTAAGCTCAAAGGAAATCAGTATGATCATGAAGGGATGGAGAGAGGGGCATAGCAATTAAAAACATTGATAACGAAATGATTTTAATGCTTGTCTCTGGAACTTAAACAGGGAAAGAAAAAAGTGAAAACACACTGAGGCTTATGGGAGAGGGGTCAGTGCATGAAACTTCTCAATGATAAGTGTTATAATTGAGAAGTTTGATTAAGTGTGCCAGAAAAATAGAAAATATTGAGCCAGAGAAGGGAATATGGAATCGATGATTTGGTAATGATGATGCAGTTTTTGGACACACTGTGAAAATGGAAGAAGAAATAAACATCATTAAAGCTGAGGTTCTGCACACTAAAAATAATTTATAATAAAAGCTGAGGAGGAGCATAGGTAACTATGACTTTCTGCTGTGAAGACATGTAGCCTTTATTATTTTTAATTTCACCCACTGATTCATTCTCTGGAACAGTCTCATAAAATACACATCTCACTTTGTAATTATTCATAACAATGACTGCAACATCATAATGCAAACATGTAATGATACAAATGTTGAGAAAGGCAAAGTGGAATGAAAGAAGCTTTTCTCACAGTGACCATTCTTCACTAGAAAATAGACTAGTCTTCTGTTCTACTCATGAAGTAGACATTTAGTACATTTGTTTGTTATTTTGTCTTTGTTTTCTTTTTTTTAATTATACTTTAGGTTCTGGGGTACATGTGCAGATCATACAGGATTGTTGCATATGTATACACATGGCAACGTGGTTTGCTGCCTCCATCCCCCCATCACCTACATCTGGCATTTCTCCCCATGTTATCCCTCCCCAACTTCCCCACCCCCACATTGTCCCTCCCTTGACCCTGTGTTTGTTTTCTTTAAAACAGATTTTTTTCCTTCCATATTCTAGCCCCTCTAGTCTTTAAGTTTGGTTTGTTGTTGTTGTTGTTTTGAGATGGAATCTCCTTCTGTAGCCCAGGCTGCACTGCAGTGGTGCAATCTTGGCTCACTGCAACCTACGCCTCCTGGTTTCAAGTGATTCTCCTGCCTCAGCCTCCTGAGTAGCTGGGATTACAGGTGCACACCACCATACCTGGCTAATTTTTGTATTTTTAGTAGAGACAGGGTTTCACCATGTTAGCCAGGCTGGTCTCAAACTCCTGAACTCCTGATCCACCTGCCTCAGCCTCCCAAAGTGCTGGGATTATAGGCGTGAGTCACTGAGCCAGGCCATGTTTAAGTTGTTGAATATGACACACCATATCTGAAGTATGATGCCAGCCCAAGAAAGGTAAGCCTTATATTTGATGAATGTGGAAAACTGAAAATGCTTTCTGCATTCTTTGAAACATTAGTATTTTGAAACTAGTTCATATTTTAAATTATTTATTAGGAAATTAATAGAATTAGATTATAAAACCACACAATTTTAGAACTTAAGTATATGTAGGTGTCCTATTTTCTGTTTTACAGATGAGAACAGAGTAAGTGATTTGTATTTACAATTTATTACTGCAATGACGGAAACAGAATTCAACTATTTCTATGGCCCAACTTACTAATTTTTTTTATCAGGTAGTATTATGGTTATATGAAACATGACTTTCATATCAGGGTGAACTTTTCACTTTGGACTTTGAAATATTGAAGTAGAAAATAGATTGCTATATATATTATATATTGATATAGATTGCGTGTATTATGAACCCAGTGACAGAACTGAAATTAGAATTGGCATATTTCACACCTCCAAGCATTCATAGCCATTTAAATATGAAAAACATCTTTTTTGCTGACTGTAGTTTTTTTTATCTAGTATGTCTAATATTCCTGATTAATGTGAAATATTTATTATGTTTCAGAATTAAAATGGGTAAAGTACAGTGGCAGACTCAAATGATTGCAATTATACTAAAGAGAAAAAAGTCAAAGCATCATTATTCTTTAGTTCCTACTAATATTACAAGAATTATTCTAAGCATCTTTATTTCCATTACATAATTATATATGTAATTATACAATATATGTATATTTAATATATGCATATACTTGGCATGTGTTATATATAATTCACATGATATATTTCTTTTGTAGACATACACTCTAAAAACTCAGAGAGATCAATTATTCAACTTCAAGAATTGAAATTTGAACATAGATTTTGAGCTTCCGAATCAGGTGCATTTTCTACTATTTCACAAGGATCTCTCTCTCTCTCTCTCTCTCTCTCTATATATATATATACACACACACACATATTATATATATTTTATATATATATTATATATATATACACACACACACATATATATGTCATCTGTATATATTTTTGTGTTTGACATATATATGTATATATATGTCATCTCTGTATATATATTTTTGTGTTTATTTTGGTGTAATAGGCATGACAATGCATTTATTAGGTATAGCTCCATATATGTGTATATTTACAAAATATATCTTCATATATGAATTTTTTACCAATTATACATACTAAATATTATATCCAACTATATGTTTATATATTTGGACATATATATATTTTTATTATATATTTTTATATATTTTAACCAAATTCTTATGAAGATAAAGAATATACAAAAACTGCAAAAATGATTTTTTTTTTTTAGAGAGGCAATAGTAACTTAAATGTAAAATTTTTATCACAACTTGGAAAGTTACATTTGTGGATACCTGCATCTCCCATTTTAAGTCAATTTTGTGATTATATCTCTAATAATGAAATTCAAGCATGCAATCTCTTCATTAGATATCAGTATGGTTTCTCTCTCTCTCTCTCACTCTCTCTCTCTCTTTAAAGCAGCTACACAGGGATTCTCTTGGAAGCAGAAAGATAATACCAGAGTTTTGAACTGGAAGCTGAATAACAAAAGGAAATAAAAGCTCTTCACATAAAATAGGCAGGCATGCTTTCAGGACTAACTAAACATGACCAAGAAACAGCAATGATGATAGTATCTGAAAATGTGTTGCCTGGTGTCATAATTAGTTTTGGGGTATTACGAAGTAAAAAGAATACATAGATTTCGAGCTGACAATATGAAAAACCCATGTCTAAATTAACTTGGCAGCTAGTGATCACAGTGATACAGTAGGCAGTACAAAGAATGAAGACAAAACTGCACAATTTTGTATAGTATTTGTTAAAGCCTGACTTAAATAAGACAAACTTCTAAATTAACTTTTTTATAATCCTCCATTGTCTATCAAATTGAGCACACTGTTTTTTAAGGTTTTTCTTGTTTCAATCCTATGTCTCTGACTTTTCCCTTTAAACTTTATGAAATCTATCTTGTTAAACTTGTAATTTCTCAAGCATACTTAGTGCTTTGTGATTTCTCATTTCCTTTTACCTAAACCACTCTTTCAGCTTTTTGCTTTCTTTGCTCATTATTCAAGGTCCATTTTAAAATCTAAATCTATCTTATGTATTGAGTCTTTCTCGAAGAAAGAAAGATTTGGTTTTTTAAAAGGAAGAGCATATTCAGCATCTCTAACTGAATGTTCTCCCTTTTCTTAACTGTGCTCTAGGACCTGTCTTTTTCATCAGATCTTCAATGAGTATGCAGGCTCTACAGTGAGAAACTTCACATAAAAAGTATGAGTAAATTAGTCCTTTGAGAGTTCATCCTTAAAATCAATGCTAATGGATCAGTGCAAAGATAGAAGGGCATCCAAAGGAGGAGAAAGAGTTCTCAATTCTAAAAGACTGGATCATAGTCCTATTGTATGTACTAACGTATTGAAAGAATAATTGAGCCACTCATACTCAATTAGACTTGGATGCAATAATTAAGAGAAATCTCAGGCAAACTTCAGCAGTGGCATTCAAAGAAGGTTTAAAGGAAAAGAAGCCATAAGCTCATCATTTGTGTATTTTAGCAAGCAAGCATAACTTCAGTGTGTTAAGGCATTCTGCAAAGCTAAAGGACATTAGGTAGTATAAAGATTCTACTGGAAAGTCATCTCAGTAGTGAAATTCTTGCTACCCAATGTATACATATGTTTGCATTTGCATCCATTCTTTCTTTCTCCTGCTGTCTTGCTTTAAGAGAGGAAGTATCCCTTCTCTTATATAAACCTAACCTTAGCATCTATTTTCTGGATCCCAACCACTTTCCATGTTCTCATATATTGTATTCTACCCACCATTCACTGAGTCTCTATATCTTTAAGTGTTCAGCTGCAGAAGTCACAAGATTAAGTGTCATTTTTTAGATCTCAGGTTAGCATCATTCAAATGCCAACTCTGAGATAAGGATTCAGTAGAAAGGATTTATTTGAGGGTTTCAAAGTACATTAATAGAAGAGCACAGAAGTGATGTTGTGTTGGGAAAGCAGCTAACAGAAGGTGGCAGTTAAGTGTACTACCTCTGTGGTCAGCTGGACCGTGATCACAAAGTGGTATGAAACATACGCCTCAGAAGTATGCCACTTGGAGGGTGTACTTCCAATATGTCAATGTGAGTTTTGTGAACCTATTCCCTAGTGAAACTGGTGAAAATTATTTAGTAAAAACCAATTATTTTAAGTCTTTGATAAATGATCCCAAAGGTATAGAGAAAATAAATATTTACTCATTAATATCTACTAAAAACTGGTAAGAATGGTGAGAGTCTGTGGTATTTGTTCAGAGACTTGCTGTCTTCCTCCCTTATCCCAAATCATCAAGAAAGAAACTACTCCAGACGATTGCAGCCAAAAACACAGGTCTCCTTCTCCTCACCACTTTCAGTAGGAGGGCTTTCTTCTCTGGAGAAGTAGGATGGTTCATCCTTCCCCTAGTTACCCTCCTTTGAGCCTAAGTTCTCAATGAGAGTATCTGAGAGGCAGGAAATCCCTCCTCCCACCCAACCCATTCATGGTATAGAGATTATGCTTTAGGTACGGAGCCACTGAAAATACTGAAGGCTCAGTCTCCATGACTAAAATTCATAAAGTGGTGGCTCCACCATAGCAGAGGAAATCTGACAAGATGTGAAGCTGTTGCGTGCCTTCTCAACCCTAAGGAAGCACTTAGCTCCTAAAGTGGTGGCTGTCACTCATGGAGAAGTACACCATGGTCTGTAAACCCAGATCCAGAGACACAGTTCAGAGAGATTTTGTCTGGAGAGAAGCAAGGCATAAAACTAATAACTCCTGATCTCTTTCCTAAGAAACTGGCTTTATGTGTAACCCAGACTGGAGAAATTCAAACCTAAAACTGCTCTCAGAAATAGTGGAGGTAATTGTGAAAGGCAGTTGAAAGGAGGTTGGTAGATTCATCAGACGTATATGTTAGACTGCAGGCCAATTAGTTTGCCTGATGGAACCTAGGAGTTAGCAGCTGGAGTCCACCTGATTCAGAACAAATCTTAACCACTGGCCTCCAGAACTACCTCTCAAAGGAGCCCAAATTTGATGATCTTTATTTGTGGAACAGTTTATATTTCACAGCACTTTATGAAGATAATACAGATAGTCATTAAACAAATTAATAAACAAATAACAATAATAAGTTCTGAGGAGGGGTGGCCAGTACCCAGTGTTGCTATAATTTATTTAAAATGCCTAGTTTTCAAGAAAAAAAATTGAGACATAAAAAGAAACAGAAAAGTATGACTCAAACACCAAAAAATGCAGGCACTTAGAACTACCTGTGAGAGTAACAAGATGTCAGACTCTACAAAGACTTCAAAATAGTCATTGTCAATACATTCAAAGAAATAAAATCATGAAATTTATTTCATAATAAATAAAAGAAGCCATGATGACAATGTAGCGTAACATAAAGAATAAAAAAGAGATAAAAATGATTTATGAAAAGAACCAAGTGGAAATTCTGGAATTGAAGAGTGCAATAACTGAAATAAAGCAATTAACTACTGGTGCTTCATATATGTAACATTGTGTCATTGAGTTTGGTGACATAAATTGACAAAACAAAGAATTATTGAGCTTGAAGACAGATTGATGGAAATTATGCAAGTTCAAAACACAGAGTAAAGAAATGAAGAAAAATGAACAGAGCCTCAGAGAATTATCAACACTATTATGCATACCAATATATGCATATTAGAGATATCAGATAGAGAGGAGACAAAGGAATATTAAAATACTCAAAAAAATAATAGCTTGAGACTTCCCAAATTTACTGAAAAACAAGAATCCACACATCCAGAAAATTCAGTGAACTCTAAGCAGAGCTAAGAGCTACAAGCACACATGTGACAGTAAAAATGCTGGACGCCAAAGGCGAGGAGAACATCTTAAGGGCAGCAAGAGAAAAACAATTTGCCACTTACAAAGATGGTCCGTTAAAATTAATAGCTAACTTCTCAACAGAAAAAAATGAAGACCAGCAGAAAGTGAGTTAACATATTCAAAGCACTTGGATGAAAAAGATTGTCAACCAGGATGCCTATACTTAGCACAGCTATCTTTCAAAAATGAAGAAAAAATAGAAATTTGGAGAGAAACCAAAATGGAGAGAATTTGTTGTTATGAGACTCATCTTACAAGAAGTACTGTAGGAAGTTCTTTAGCTTGAAAGTAAGTGACCTCAGATGGTCACTTGAAAAAACAAAAGCATTAGTGAAGATAATTATGTACTTACAAAAGACATATTAAATGCATATTTTTCTCCTTTTTAAATAACTTAGCAATTGTATAAAATAATATGTATATATCTATTATTGGGCCTCTAATATATAGAAAGGCAATACATTTGATAAAAACAGCACAAAAATGGTGAATGGGAATGGATTTGTATTGGAGTAAATAAAGCTAACAGATGGTAACTTGAATACACCAGAACAAATGGAGAAATGGTAAATAGGAAGGTTGATATAACACAAGCTATAAATATATACTTAGCACCCTTTTAGTTTCTTCAAAAGACATAAAGTTATATAAGTTAATGTTTATAACATTCTACCATTGAGTTTGTAACATTTATAGATATATACAACAATAATACTATAAGACGGGGAAGGGAATAGAGCTATGTAAGTGTAACGTTTCTGTATCTCACTGGAATTAAGTTAGTACACATCTGAAACTAATTCTGATACATTAACACGTACTACAGACCCTTGAACAATGTGGGGGCTAGGGGTGCTGACTCCCCATGCAGTAAAAATATCCACATAAAATTTTTGACTCCCTGAAAACTTAACTACTCATAGCCTACTATTGACTGGAAGCCTTACAGATAACATAAACTTTGATTAACACATATTTCATATGTTATATGTATTATATGCTATATTCTAACAATTAAGGAAGGCAGATATAGGTGAAGGGGAGGAAGGCAACAAATTACACTGCCACGTGTGTACCTATG
>CAUYQU010088747.1:0-22313 GCA_963574635.1 Cheracebus regulus | reverse complement strand
CCAATGATGTTAAACTGGACAGGGCAAATGTGGCACATATACACCATGGAATATTATGCAGCCATAAAAAACAATGAATTCGTGTGTCCTTTGTAGGGACATGGATTAACCTGGAAACCATAATTCTCAGCAAACTGATGCAAGAACAGAAAATCAAACACCGCATGTTCTCACTTATAGGTGGGTGTTGAACAATGAGAACACATGGACACAGGGAGGGGAGCATCACACACTGGGGTCTGGTGGGCAGAAATAGGGGAGAGACAGCAGGGGGTGGGGAGTTGGGGAGAGATAGGATGGGGAGAAATGCCAGATGTAGGTGATGGGGAGGAAGGCAGCAAATCACACTGCCATGTGTGTACCTATGCAACAATCTTGCATGTTCTTCACATGTACCCCAAAACCTAAAATGCAATAAAAATACCTGCTGTGCAGGGCTGTTGTGAAAAATAACTGAGAAAACACGAATAAAAGGCATACAGTTACTCAGACCATTTCAAATATTGTCAGAACCAAAATCCAATTCCCTTGATTACCAACCAAGCCCCTATTTGGAGATGAGGTAGGGGACACTCCTTTCACTTCTAACTGAGGCACTTCTGTCCCTTCTTCCTACTTAAAAATGGTATTGTCCAGACCCCAAGACAGACATGCCTGCTCAAGGGATGCCAAGTCCGACCCTGAACAGCACTGACAGCCAATTCCTGCCACAGGCAGGAGATTCTGTGGAGGAGAAGCTTGCCAGCACTTTGAAAACCCATGGAGACACCAGAAATGGAAGATTGCAGTGTCCTCTGGAGAGTGAAAAGGAAAGCACCCCACTCCTGATGTCAGTAGAAAGGCTTGCAGGGCCATCTTGACTACAGAAGAAGTGGGGTGCCCTCAGGAGACCAGTCAATGTTCATTTGCCACCTCCAGTCTCTAAACAAGATGAAAACTAGCAGCCCTCAGACATGTTTCGCTTAGCCCACACAGTGGTTTTGGAAAATCACGTTAGTTGCCAAGATTTAAAAATTCAGAGAGTTCACATAAAAATTCAGGTTTACAGCTTCTTTTCTTTTTTAAGTCTAAATAATCCTGCATCATAGCAATTGACCAGGTTAGAGTAGATGCAGTCCCCTTTAGAGGATGGCAGCAACTCCATTCTCCAGTAACCATCCTTCCCTGTTTTATTATAACTTGTCTTCTTGACTTACTGTGTTACTCAATGGCACTTCCAGGCATCTGAATTGGAACGTAATTTATTTAACAAATTTTGTGTTGGTGCTGTTCTGGTTACTAATGTACAAAACAAGCTAGTGAGGGAGTAAGATATGCAAACGATGGCAACAATACCAGTATTTAGATGCTCTGGCAGATATAGACAAAAGACATGGGACTCCAGAGGTGGGAAGAACAATTGCCTAACAATAATAATACTTAGAATTTATTGAGTGTCTGCTATGCGCCAAACATTTATCTGCCTAAGGAGTCAGAGACACTTTCACAAAAATGTTTCACTTGAGGAGCCCTTTAAGAATAAGAAAATTGCCAAGTAGAGAAGGGCATTTCAGACAAAACTGCACCTTCAAAGGCTGTAGCAAATTAAACGCTCACTAACAGTGTATGAGGGTTCCCTTTTCTCCATATATATACCCATTTTTTATCAGATTAGAGTAGCCCCCCCAACTTATCTAAGGAGGCTATATTAAGACAACTAGTGAATGTATGAAACCATGGATGTTATCAGTACCAAACCTTATATGTACTATAGTATCTTTTTTCTATACATATATACCTATGTTATAATTTATAAATTAAGTATAATTTATAAATTAAGTATAATAAAAAATTAATAATAACTATAATAAAATAGAACAGTTATAACAGTATACTGTAATAAATGTTAAATGAATGTGGTCTCTCTTTCTCTCTCAAAACTTCTTATTAATCTATTTTCAGACCACAGTTGACCGCAAGTAATTGAAACCTCAAACCTTGGAAAGAAAAGCCACAGGAAAGGGGGGACTGTTTTATTTGGTTTTGGATATTGAGTTGTGTGAACAAGCCGAGAGAGTTCAGTGAACAATGGGAATTATGATGTGATTGCTGCCTTAGTTGCCTGTGGGATGAGAGAAGGAGCTATCAACTTAGTGTGGGGCTGGAGAGACTCTGAACTCTATCCTACAGCCATTGAGAATGCATCAGAATTATTTTTTATTTTAAAATATTTAATTGACAAGTGAAGATTGTATATATTCAAAGTATGCAGTATGATGATTTAATATAAATGTATATATAAGTAGTGGAATGATTATCACAATAAATCAACATGTCCATCATTACCTATGTTGTACATCACATCCCAAGAACTTAATTCATCTTAAACCTGAAAGCTTGTACCCTTTGATCAACATCTCTACATTTTCTCTACCCCAGGCCCCTAGTAATCACTGTTTCATTCTTTGATACTATGAGTTTGATTTTTTTAGATTCCTTCCACTTATAAGTGGATCATACAGTATTTTCCTTTCTGGGTCTGGCTTATTTTACTTATTTTCCTTTGAGTTCATCCATGTTTTCATAAATAGTAGTCTTTCCTTCTTTTTATGGTTGCATAATATTCCATTGTGTATATGTGTCAATGTATATATACACAATGGAATATTATATGTAGACTATACATGTATATGTGGGTATACATATACCCACATATACATGTATATTTTATAATATTTTAAAATCTTTTCATCCATTTATGTGCTATTCATCCATTTATGAACACATAGGTGGTTCCTTAGCTTGGCTATTGTGAATAATGCTACAATAAGCGTAAGAGTGCAGATATCTCTTTGAAATCCTGATTTCATTCTCTTTGGATATATACCCAGAAGTGGGATTGATGGATATGGTAGTTATCTTTTCAATTTTGTGAGGTTCCATCATAATGTTTTTCATAATGGCTGTATCAATTTACATTCCCACCAAAAGTATGTAAAGTTCACTTTTCTCCACACCCTCACCAACACCTGATATCTCCAGTCTTTTTATGATAGCCATCCTAACATATGTGAGGTGATATCTCACTGTGGTTTTGATTAGCATTTCTCTGATGATTTGTGATTTCTTCTAGGAGTTTTACAGTTTCAGATCTTACAGTTAAGCCTTTAATGCATTTTGAGTTATTTTTTGCACGTGGTGTAAGGCAAGAGTCCAATTTCATTCTTTTGCATGTCACTATCCAGTTTTCCCAATTTCTTTCCCCACTGTATACACTTGGCACCCTTGTCAAAAACGAGCTGACCATATATACATGGGTCTACTTGTATGGTCTTCTTTTCACTCCATTTGTCTATGTGTCTGTTTTTATGTCAGTATCATACTGTTTTGATTACTGTCATTTTGTAATATCGTTTGAAATCAGGAAATAGGATGCTTCCAGCTTTATTCTTTCTCAATGTTGCTTTAAGGGTCTTTTGAGATTACATACACATTTTAGGACATGTTTTTCTATTTCTGTGAAAAATGCCATTGGAATTTTGATAGGATTGCATTGATTCTGTAGATTGTTTAGGTTATATGACATTTTAACAATATTAATTGTTTCAATCTATGAACATGGAATGTATTTCCATATATTTGTGTCATCTTCTATTTCTTTTATTAATATCTTATAGTTTTCAGTGTATGGATCTTTTATCTCCTTGATTAAATTTATTCCTAAGTATTTTATTCTTTTCCATGCTGCTGTAAATGGGATGGTTTTCTTAATTTCTTTTCCAGATAGTTTAGCTTTAGTGTATGGAAATGCATCTAAGTTTTAACTAGCTTCTCTACAGTCCTTCCTTACGACAGGCTTAGATAGAAGTAAAGAGTCAAGGATCCTGAAAAGGAGGAGAAACAGAGGGATGGGGCTTATGCTAGTCACTACCCTGTCTAGACTACTAAAAAGTGAAGCTGGTGTGAATTAGCCTAGACTGGTCCCTACCACCCTAACTCAAATCTTCTATAAGACGTTTTTATGGAATTCAAAGTTTGTGTAGATATTAGTCCAAGTCCACATAATGAGAAAGGTAAAGATGATGCCAAACATACCGACAATGCATTTGAAACCCAAGTGTAATTCATATCCCTCTATCTTGAGTTGATAACATTCCTGCTACATCAAAAGATAGGTTTGAGTCTTTCTAAGTATCTACAAACATATATTTTCTCTCAAAGCCATGCTCAAAATACCTTTTATAAACATATGCTTTCATCACTGCTTCTTCCAGCATCTTCTTTATTCTTTGTTAAATACTTCTACTTAGTGAATCACTTCTTTTTGGCAATGCCTATTCATGCTAATATGCAAAGGGGTCACAGGGCAGGTCTGGGGCCACTTTGCCATGCAGATTATTTAGAAGAAGCAACATGAGAGCCCTTTGGGAAATTCTCTAATGTAACTGAATCAGAAAGTAATATCCTGTTTTGTCTGCACTCTGCTCTAGTCCTCATGTGTCCTGTAGAGGAATCGTGGAGTTTCTCCCTGCTGGCTGAATAATAAACAAACCACTGGCTCCCAGCCCTATCCTAGAGCCATCCTAGGGAACTGCACTGAAAAAAAGTATAGTCAAAACTGAATCAAAGAGATGGAAACAAAGCCTTAAAGGTCTCATTAGCTGCTGATTTTAATTCTTGGAGCAGAAATTTCAATATTTGCATGTGGAGTAAGCATTTATATCAAGAGTACTTGACTTCCAAACTTTTCATGTAAGAGGACCTTATTCATTTCACATATTTTAAAAACTCTCCAGAATACTGTCAATATCAAGCAGTTGAAAAAAAATACAATTAATTAGTAATTTAGTGAGGGTTTTTGAGAGGTATTTTAATTCTACTAATCGTAATAGTATATTTGCCCATTGAAAAATGGCAGTGCTTATACATGTGAGGCTTCTCTTTTTCACTTAGTCTGAAGTGTAAACAGTATTACTTGGTAAGTATATAGATCATGGAAGGTTTTGCAGGAATTTTTTTTTTCCCATTCTTCATCCCTGACAGGAGTTCTCTACCTGCAGATTGAAAATCACTGTGACTCAGAAGAAACAGCAAGAGTGCAGTGTTTTGTGTTTCTTTTAAGCTTTTTTTTTTTTTTTGGTCAAAGAACAGAATTCTGTGTGATAGCTATAGAAAACTATTGAGATTTGGTGAAAGCCCTGTAAAACTGTGTTCTGTCTGCCTTCCTTCCTTCTGTCTGAATTGGCCACAACCTCTTTAATGAATAGGTTTCCTGAAGGTCTCTTCTATCATTTACTTCACCTCTTCCATCATTTTCTCAGGGTCTGTAGCTCCATGCTCAATACTTAATATGAGTACCATCATTTCTTTTCCAGGAACTAATGCTCCAGTAAGGACAAGGTTGTTTGGATTTTATCAAAGAAGAGACAGAGCAATGAGGCTAGAAAGGGCATCTCAGGTTGTCAAGAATCCAAAATTCCATAAAGAATTTAGTCATACACTACATTAATTATTTTGCCATCATATACTGAATGTATGCTATATGTCAGGTAACATGAAATAAAACTTAAAAATCTGTCCTCAGTGAGGTGAAAGACACAGCTTCTTTGAGAGCTATGGAAACCCAGAAACCAAAATAAGTTAAACTCTGTGAAAAACACAAATGAAGTGTCATAGTTCAGAGAAGAGAAAATTGCCCTCCAGCCAGGTAAAATCTGGGTGGGCATACAGAGGAAGCTGTATTTGAGTTGGGCCTTGAAAGATAGGGTGATTTGGACAATTCTTTAAATCCCATGCCTGCCATAATGTTTGTGGTCTGGGTCTGGAAATTAGAGTTGTGGGAAAATAGTCATTTGGCTTTTGCTTAATTAAGGAAGACTCTTCAATAAAGGATGAGTGAAGGCATCTTTGAAAGAAGGTAAAAGGTAAGTGCCTATGACCAGACAATATAATTAATATACTTCCAGATTGTAAGGGTTAGTCCAGATTGTAGTAGATTCTACTAAGTCTGAATGAATGATCCCAATTACAGGCTGAATGGTATCTTGCCAAAATTCATATGTTGAAGTCCTAACTCCCAAACCTCAAAATGTGTATTTGGAGACACAGCCTTTAGAGGGGCAATTAAGTTAGAATGAGGTTAAAGTAGGCCTTAATCCAATATGAGTGGTGTTCTTATAAGAAGAGGAAGTTAAGACATAGAAAGGAAAGACCACGTACATGCAGAGAGAAGGTGGCCATCTATACATCTAGGTCTTAGAAGAAACAAACCGACAAACCCTGCCAACACCTCGATCCTGGACTGCTGGCCTCCAGAACTGTGAGAAAATACATTTCTCTTGTTTAAAGCCACTCACTCCATGGTACTCTGTTATGGCAGCCCTGGCAAAGAAATACATTTCCTATGTTACATTTTCCTATCTTAGACTCATAATGCCTCCTAGATTTGCAGTTTTACTACATCCTTATACAAAGGCCACTGAAATTTTATACCTAACCCCCTCTTGCTTCATTTTTCACAATCCTTCCCTACTTGCCACCCCGTCAGCAGCCTTCCCTACTTTCACATTTCACCCTTTGTGCACTCACTCACAGCATCATGCTGCTTGGAGACTTCTGCCCTCCAAAGAAGGTCCATGACCTTGTGCCTTTGTGCATGTCCTTTTCTTTGCCTCTTGTCTATTTGGGAAGTTCCTTATAATTTCCCAAAACTCCACTCAGAAGTATGACCTCTGGGTAGGCTTCCCTGTCCTCTGCTCTCTAATTCTTAATGTCTCCCTCATCTATATTCTGAATATAACTGCATAATTTCTATTATTGGCATTTTACTTCCTAAATAGTGAATTTCTTTATGAACTCTGTCTCATTCATCTCTATAGGCCCATACCTAATCCTGGCATACAACAAGTACTCAATAAATGCTTACTAAATTGAACAAGTAATGAAATACATTGTCATCAAATAAATTCACATTTTAACAAACATTTTATGTGCAGTAAACTCTTAACTGGGACAGAACACAAAATGGTTCTTTTGGGTTGAAATTACAATGATACAGCATTTATCCACTTTCCAAACATGTTTACTGCCATCCAATATATATGTTAGGGACTGAGATGACCTTAAATCCTGGATCAAGCGTCTTCATTTGCAAGGTAAGAAAATTGAGTGAAGTGAAGAAATTTATCCAAAATCACACAGCTAGTCAAGTCGAAGACACACAACTCAGATATAGACACTGAGAGCTGGCCTAGAGCCTTTCCACTTAAGCCAAATTGCAGTCATTGTGGGGGCCTAGATCAAATCCAAGTTCCTCCATGAATCTCTTCTCATTGCTTATATCCATGCTAATGACCCTCTTCTCTGGAATTGCTATTGGCTCAACTTATATTGATTGATCTTGCTGCCACATGTAATGTTCCATAACTCTGTTTTCAGAACAGGTTTTGAAATCAGAAATACTTAGTTCCAAGTCCCAGCTCATGCACTCTCTCCCTCTCTCTCTCTCTCTCTCTCTCTCTCTCAGACACACACACAAACACAAACACACTCATACAATGACAGGAAATAAACTGGGGTGGTTGCTGCCATGGGTATGAAGATTTCCGGTACACTTGCAGGCAGGATTACATCTCTAAGGCTATAGAACAAGTGATTCAATACAGGGAAGAAGAAGCCTTGACCCAGGATGTAGCAGGTGAATCCTTTAGAGGAGCTTGCTTGTGGCCAGAAACACTAGAACAGTCACAGGTATAAGAAAATGTGAACCCTATCTCTTGTGAAAACCAGGGAGAGGCACTCACTTGAGGCAGTTTTACATCCTCACTATTTCCCTTGGTAACATTCAAATTTAATGTAGTTCTAGATGTGCCACAATAAAAACAGGGTAGGACAGCCTTGTTTTGGCATTCCTGCCGATCCTTGGCAGCTGTGCCAGATTACTTGGATTTGGCTTATGGTGTGATAGAACACTCCAAATGTAACCTGTAGTATGTCATAGCCAGCAGAGCGCTGGCAACCAGGGGCCACACTGTGACAGCCACTGAGGCCACATGGCTTGCTGATGGCCATGAAGCTTCATCTTTGATGGCGATCATCCCTGAGACCAAGCTACCAGAATGCTGAGCCTGGAAGCAAATAGAAAACTGAATAGGTCCTAGTCTTTGTGCTTAAAATACACTTGCTAGAAAAAGAACTGAGGGAAGGAAACTCTGTCCAAAACAGTATAAGGTGAGTGCTCATGTCATAAGATCACTGACTAGAAGATGGATCATGATCCATCCAATCTCACATGACTGAGGTCAAAATCAACTTTAAAGTTACACCACAAGAGTGAAGAACAACAGGGCCTGGAAGAAAGATATGGATGAAATTTCTCACAGTTAGGAAAACAAATTAGTTTTACAAGAAGCTGAAGTAGAAAAAAATGAATGAAATGCACAAACACAAATAGTTAAATATTCTAAAGAAGGTGTGCACAATATTCCCCATAAGAAGAAGTGTCAGATCAAGTTCCAAACGGAATGCCTGCTAAAGAAGGCAGATCTAGCATAGATAATGGTCACTGGGAGCTGGACAGAAAGACAGAGACCAATTGGAAATCACTAACTTGATCATTCAAAAAAGAGCTTGAAGAAACTGATTTGTATTCCCAAGCTAAATATTTCCTTATAAACTCTTGAAGAAGTAGTCAATTATATTACATTTGATGAAGAAGACCAAAAGAAACACTTAAAAATCATATCAAAACTCTCTAGAGGAAGAATGCATCTTGGAAACCAAATTATGCAAAGATTGAAAGATTAGAAAGCTTAAATTTAAAATAATGACAGAACTCTAAGAAAGAAATGAAAACAAATCCTCACAGGTAGGGGGAAAAGACAATTGACAGATAAAGTTGAAATTCCCCTGCAGATGAAAACATGAGCCATGCCCCCGAGTAGCTGGACACCTGTTGAAAACAAGATAATGCTAGGGGAAGGAATGAAGAGACCTCACGTGTCCTTTGAAAAACCGGATTATTGCTGTTGATAACAAAACTCAAAATATGTGGTTAGTAACTACTTCAGCTTCTTGTAAATCTAGTTTATGGTTTCCTAAATGTGAATAATTTCATACATATCTTTCTTCCAGGCTCTGTTGCTCTTTACTTTTGTGGTGTGACTTAAGTATGTGTAACTTCAACAACCTGGGAGAAGAAGATGCAAACAATGGACCAAAATTAACTGAAGCAGATGTTACATCTGAGCTTTCAGAAAGAGTACTTGAAATTTTCGTAATCCAGTTACATCATTTGGGCAGCTTGTGAAGACCAGGGCATCTTTTGGATTATTAGATCACCACCGGCCAAAGCCATTTCAACTTAAATGGCCCAGGTATCCAGGGTCCAAAGCACCCAGTGGGGACCAGGTGTTTCCTCCATAGGATCCAGATCCCAGAATGATAATCACTTCATCCTGTTGACCTAATCCTGAACCAATTTCTCCTCTAGATAGGTTAAGATAGAGTTTACCTTATTGCTCACAATGCCAGTCATCTCTCTGGGCCAGCCTAACTCAAATGTTTTAATATGCTTCCCTTTGATGGAGATTAAGGTCCAACTTTCTCAAAAGAGAAGACTAGTAGAAAGGTTACTGACATGTTCTTGGAAGTTTACGCCCTTCAGGTCTCTTTCTCCCACCTGAAAATGGAGCAGCTAGCCCAGGCTTCTTTCTTTTGTTTCAGTATCCAGGTAGGTGTCCCATATTGGAAATGAATTTGTGGGCCAAGTTCAAGAGGGAAATCTTCTGTTCCTCCCTTTACTCCAATAAACCCATATAAAGCTCCTTCAAATTACTTCCCACTCAGGGGATTTTGGACCATTCTATTTCAGTTGCACTGTAATGGGATGCATCTACCCCTCAAGGAGGTGTCTTTGTCATCCTTGTCCACTGAATTTTAGCCCCACCACTGCTTTGGAAAGAAAGAGTGAAAAATGGTGGTTCTGATTTTACCTTCAAGTGAGTCTTCTTATAGAGATCTAGAAAGAGGAAAAGTTTCTATTTGCTAGATCATTTTCAATGCTTCCTTTTTAGTTTAACTGCTTTTGTTTAAATGATTGTACATCTATTCAAACTGAAGCTAGGTAGAAGTATAAATCTTAGGGTTGTATTTCTGAGTGAAAATAATCTATAAATTAGGATCTTATGAATAAATTATTTTAGTTTATTATTCTTAAGAATAAATTATTTAGTTTATTAGTCCATAGGTAATGTGAGTATTATATTTTGGTTTGATTAATCAGTCTACTGTAAAATAGGCAGTAATAGGCATTTTTGCATGGGCAGTTCATCAACAAGATACGTTTGAAATTTTAAAGACTATTTCTATTTACCAAGATCTGAATTTATCATAGTTATGAAAAAAGTGGAAGTAATTCAATATTTATATTTTCATTAATTTTAAATAAACAAATATTAACTATATCCTTCTCCTTTAATGACGGCTTGAAGTGAGAACAGAGATGAGAACTGATATTTCTTCAATATCTTCAAGCACACATACTTTTCATGGTGGGCACTAGGTCCTCAAAAACTATTGAATACAAATATGAATAAATTGATAAATGAGTTTTTTTAACAATTGTTCTTGTTTTTAATCTTTTTATCTAATTTTCTATCTATTATAAATATTTTTCTAAGTTACTAAGTCGACCATTCTGAAATGTAGCACTTAGAATTTCCTGGCAGATTTATAGGCAAGACCGGTCTTTATTTATAGGCAAGACCGGGTTTCCCACTCTCAAACTCTGCTGCTGAGTATGTTTGATGGTTAATACTACTAATCCATTTTAAGACTGCTGCATATAATTCCAGTGTTAATAATGATAAGAGCTAACATTTAATGAATGCCAATTCCAGACACTGAGTGCCAGATACTATGCTAACCATCTTATATGTATTATTTTCTTTTATTTCTCATGAGACCTAGAAGATATGTTCTCTTATTTTTTCCTTCTTAATCTTAAGGCACAAAGAAGTTAGATTATTAACTACCAAGTAAATAACCATGTTTTGAACTCAAATCTCTCTCTTTCTCTCTCTCTCACATGCACACAGACACAGACACACACACACACACACACTCAAGTTTAAGCTGTTACTTATTATCCCATACTTACCTCAGTAATGGGGCAAAATAAGTATTTACAAATTACACTGTCCTGTGCATATGAAATAGAGTATATACTATGTGTGTGCGTGTGTGTGTGTTTGTGTGTGTGTGTGTGCACGCTCTCAGTCTAATTATTTAATAGCACTTGGGCCAAGTGATTTATACTTCTTTGGCCCCATTAGCACTTGCCTTGGGCCAAGTGATGTATACTTCTTTGCCTAAGCTGCACTGTGACCCATGGACCATGCCCATTTTGGGGGATGAATGTGATTCTGCCTTGTAAACCTCAATGATTACAGTAATTCGAACACCGAGTTCTTCAATAAGAATCACCAGCTTGTCTAACCCTAAGAGCTATACCTTCTAAGAAAATTGCCAAACTCCATGACTAAGGATATCTGCTCATGTAAAGTCGTTATTGGTTAAGGCTGGAAGATATTCAAGAAATTTTGACCAAGATTCTGTAGAAAAACAATGAATCAATGCTGAGTGTCTCTTAAGGGCATTATAAATTTTAATGTGTGGTGAGTTTCAATATTACATTCTTACTTAATCCTGTACCAAATAAGAAGTTCCAGATGAATTTCCAGGTGTTATCTAAAGAAAGTCTAGGAGAACTTTCTGAAATGTTTTTACTTTTCCCTCCCCTTTAGGTACTACATGTAGTATACAACTCTGTTTAAACTTAATTATTACTGTATAGTCTTCATCGCTGATTAAAATTTCTCTGGAAGTGGTAGGTTTCAGAATTTAGAAAAAGACTCAATTATATCTTGAAATGGAAAAGTGGCAAATCATAAGTGACATCAGTAGTTTTCAGTTTTCTCTAATCAATATTTCTTTTCTAAGAGCCAACTACTAATAATCCAGGAGTCTACAAATTCATAGCCAGCCACTTTCCCAAATGAAATCAATTCCTGGCCTAAAGCCCTGTGGATAATAAAATGTCTGAAGCACCACAGTTTAAAAAAGATATCTGAAAAAAGGAAGGAGCTAGAATCTTAGCAGAGCAGAGCAATTTGTTTTTAAGAATTGATAATCAACTGCCACAGACAGGACTGAATATTGGAGTGCAATGCTTTGGAAATCCACAGCAACCTCAGCTCTTCTGAATGGGGTAAGATTGAATATTACAGATCAAATGAATCTTTCTAGAAATCTTGAGTGTAAGAGAGATTTTGATTAATGCTAAAGTGGCACAAGGTTAGCACTGTAAGTTCTGAATAGATTTAATTCTTTCTTAAACACATTGTTGTATAATACCCAGGAAATGGCCTGCCTAGACAGTATCCACATGTGGCTGTAGCCTGAGGCTGAATCTCTGGGTACAAGCACTTGTCTTTTTTCCCAGTGCTGGAGGAAGGCAGACCCTGAACAGTGACAGAGAGGCTGCTAAGTCATGCAGACTCAGGGGTGGTGAGTTCATCATAAAGAGACTGGAGAGACAGCAAAACTTATGCCATGCTGGAGGACTGATTACCCCAGTCTATTGCGTAGATGCTGGTAGAAGACCCCAGCTGTCTTTTTGTTTCTCTCCTGGCTTGCTGAAACCTCTTTAAGTGTTCCTACTCATCCCCTAGAAAAATAGACAAGATGCAGCAAAATTAAGAAATATGGGGAAATTGTAAACATTCCAGAAATTTTTGAAAGTTAAACTCTTTTTTAAAATTCTCAACTTCTATTTTGAAAGGATGCTCAAAATAGAGCAATAGTGCATTGTTCATTGAAGACCATGGCTCTTTCAGAACATTTTAAATCACAGTCTTCAGATCTGCTTGTAAGCAGTAAGCATGTAGCTGTTGGGAGGCAATTCTCTATGGGTCTCTTGCATATCTGCACATCTTGTATTAACTATTAATTAATAGTATTAACTATTAATACCCTTTGTTCTGGATTATCAAGGGAACGTGTATAGCAAACAGTCTTGCACAAGTGTCTCCTGCCATAGCAAAGTATAAGCATGATGACTGCTCATTATAAAAGATATGGAGTTCTTTATCTCCAGGTTTGTCTCCTGAAATGAAACCAACTATGTGTGCAGACATTCATCAGGTCCTATTGGCACTATCCCCATAGGACTTGAGCAAGAGGAACTGATGCACATATGCTGATGTTCATGCCACTTGCTGTGCAATGATTGTGAAGTCCTTCATCTCTAACTTAGAAGTTTCATGTCTTCTACCAACATCCTCAAAACTGACAAGCTAACTTGTCAGGCTTGCGAGCAGGATAAAATTGCAGACATTTCACTGTCCTTGACAATAATACAGGGACTGGTACACAGAAATAGCATAATAAATGTTAGTGCCCTCACTTAGGCCTTGGTCTCTGTTATTTCTAGAGTCTACTTCCTAATCAGCCTCCCAGTGTGGTCCCTTCCTCCCCTTCCTACTCTGCAGGCTAGTCCTTTTGGTTATTCTAGTTAGGGAAGGCATCTGCTTCTTTGATCCCTAAAATCTCCTCCTCTGCAGGGTTTCTTGCCCTCCTGTGGATTTCTCAGGCTTCACCTATTAGAATTCTATCGTCATGTTAGTACCATCCATATCTGGTCCCTGAAGAATCTTTCTTCTTATTTTCAGATTCTCTGCCCTCCAAGTGACCCTTCCTTCTGTCTCTAGATCCAGGGGGAATTTTTTATTTAGCTATTCCCCAGCACTCCTCTGTACCATGACATCAGTGCTGCCTGAGACTCTGAGGTTATTCTCCCCAGGCTACTGCTTCCATGAAACACTGTTCCTTCACCCCTTTTTTCTTTGTGCTTTGTATAATTTGTTTACCACTACATCTGTCTCTCCCATTAACCAGTAAGCATTTTGAAGAACAGAATGTCATATTCCTTTTTACATACTCTGATAGACTACTGCTCTTACACATAATAGATAGTCACTTGCTAATATTAATCATAATTCGACAAATAAACGTAGTGCAGGCATACGTACAAAATCATTAATGACTTATTTTTCACACTTTTCACAGGGAAAGAAGAGAGTCATTTTGTCACATGAACCATTTCCTCCCCCTGATCCCTATGACCTCACCATTGCTGTTTCTGGGCACCCTACTGCATATGGCTACTTTTATGGGAGTTAGAAAAGACGGTATCATGACCTATGTGCTGTGCAGAAGAGGGCAGGAGTAAGAGTAGAGCTATCAGTGGTAACTCCTAGAGGTCTTGAAGATCTAAGTGACAATGAAGGAAGTGCATTGTTCTTTGGAGAAAAGTTAATCAAGTTTATTTCAGATGCTTCAAAACATGACATGGGTGGGTATGCACACAGCAGGTATGCAGAATCTGAAGAATGGGAAGGCTTTCGGGTCTTGTTAATTTCTGTAAGCCAAATACAGTAGGGATGGAGTGACTACAGAAAAAAAAGTCCTTTTAATCTGGCTTTTAGAAAGTTTCTCTAGGCTGGGTGTGGTGGCTCACGCCTGTAATCCCAGCACTTAAAGAGGCTCAGGTGGATCACCTGAGGTTAGGAGTCTGAGACTAGCCCAGCCAACATGGTGAAATCCTGTCTCTGCTAAAAATTTTAAAATTAGCCACACATGGTGGCATGGGCCTGTAATCCCAGCTACTCAGGAGGCTGAGGCAGGAGAATCACAGGAACCTGGGAGACAGAGGTTGCAGTGAGCTGAAACTGAGCCATTGCACTCCAGTCTGGGCAACAAGAGCAAAACTGTCTCAAAAGAAGAGTTTCTCTAGGGTGCTGCTCTTGAGGCAAGCAGAAAAATGACCTTGAAGTGGAGGATCTTTTAGTAAACCCAAATGTCTTATTCTACCCTCCATTTTGTCCCCTCTTACCCCACTCTTAGCCGTCAAAATGAAAGGTTTCTCCAGGTCCACCAAGTCCAGAACTGCTCTTCTGCACTTTCTGTCTATGAAGAGGAGAGGACATAAGGCCTTGGGAGAACAGCTGCTCCTTTCATCGCACTCGTTGCCACACGTTGGAGATGAAGACATGGGGTGTGCACAGCATCTTCATTTTATTTTCTGATGTGCCTGGCACAAATGCCAAAGACAGCTACAAGTAATTGCTCTCCGAGCTCCAGTGAACTAGAACATCTTCATTTCAGTCATGCATAGCCTGGAATTTTTTTTAAAGGAGAGAAAGATGACTTTATGTGGCAGTTGCTAAGCAGCCAGGCTCTCAGGAGCTCAACACACACCCAGCTTTGCAGAATCTCAGCAGCAAGCCACACTGTCCTCTTTAAAAAGCTCTCCTTAGGCAAACCTTGCAATTTTCACTACATCCCAAAATGTCAGCTGCTCTTGTTGTTTGTTTTTAACTACCCACCACTCCCATACCCCATTAACTGGTAATAAACTGGGAGATGATTGTGATAACCAAATATCTTACCTCACTGAGGGCCTTGAGGCAGCTTAATCTTTGGGCAGAACTCCAGTGAAAGTACTGGAAGAAATGAGATGTCATAGAGGTTCATTTATTGCTTTACACGTACATGGGGGGAAATGAAAAATATAGAGAAGTACAGGGCAATAAATAAAAATTATAAAAATCTCAAGGTTCAGAACACCCAAGGGTAATTTGAGTTATAACCATACACAACAAAATAGGGATCATTAGATAAATTTAACAAAATGTGTGCAAAATAGTAGGCACATTTACTCAATAAATGATTTTAATAAGTGGATGAGTACATTCCATTTTACATACATTTTTCAGTGAATATTGCAATATGAGTATTCTCACATTATTAAAGATTTTTCATGCTTGATTAATATTTCATCATACATATACGTTATAAATCTTTTGTCTATTTTTAGCTATTCTATTATTAGTAGGTACTTAATTTTCCCTAATTTTTAGCTAGTTTAAACAGTGCTGTTATAAAGTCTTTTTTACCTAATTTTATTTTCATAAATAATCTTTTTAATTTACATAATTTATTTTTCAGATTTCTTTAGGATAGATTCCTAGAGGTAGAATTATTTGACCAAAAGGTATGAATTCTACTAAATTTCTCAATAGTTACTGTCAAAGTGCTGTCAAAAATATTGGTGATAATTTATATTCCCAGCAGAGATTATGTGAATTCTTGTCTCACTGGAGCTTTATTAGCATGGTTTATTGTCATACTTTTAACTCTGTCAATCTTGTTGACATTTTATTCCATAAAAATTAATTTGTTAAATATACATGTTATTTTGATTTGATATTAAATGTTTTTTTTCACACTTCTGTGGCCACTTTCATTTATTCTCTTGTAAACTGAATTACTGGCCTTTGCTGGTTGCTTTTTTCTACTAGGGAGAGAACTACACAAAGGCAAGAACACGAGGAGGCAGAGGTCATGGAGCATCTTTCAGGCTGTCTCAGTTTAGGAGCTCAACATCAGTTTAGGACTCTGAGGCTCACTTACTCCTGCACATAAAAGTGCTGACATTTAAAAGGCCAAGAGGAAAAATTTGTTTTCAGAGAGCTGTTAAGGTGCTTTGTGTCTCCCATTCTACCATCCCTCTAGAGGGTCTGGGACAGAAGGGTTTCCCCTCATCATCAGTCAAGGGAGAGTGAGGGCTCAAGGAATGCCACTCAAAGAGCATGGTATGCATTCTCTGAAGTTTGGGGAGCACAGGTTATGAAGAGCTGAGCCTAGGAGCTGTCTAAGGAGACTTAAGAGAGAGGGCCAACCTCAGCTTAACCACACCCCTCCCGCATGGGAAGAGGGGAGTAGCTCACAGATGGAATGGGGGCCACGTGGAGGTGGTCTCACTCCTGAATAAGATGACTGCAGGGACAGGCGATGCGCAGGCTCTGGAAGAGCTGACTGCCAGATGCCCAGGGGCTAAGGGATGAATCAGAGGTGGCTGGCGGAGGGACACCACCTTACATGTTAAGAACCCACCCTCTATATTTTTATATCATGTTTACTTATGCTTACAAATATATGCCGAATTACTTGTGAAGAATGCAACTGAAGCTATTTTAAATGTGTTTTTATTTGTAAGACATTTCTTAAGAAATTGTTTATTATGCTTACTGTTCTAATCTTGTGGTAAAGGTATTTTAAGAATTTGCAAGTACTTTCGATTTTCAAAACTGAATGAGAGAGAAAATTCTATAACCATCTTGCTGTTCCTTTAGTGCAATACAATAAAACTCTGAAAAAAAAAGAGAACTCACCCTCTGAGGGCTCCAAATGGTGGTCCTTCCAAAAACCCAGGAGAGTTCCTTCTGAGAGAAAGAATCAGCATTGGAGACAAAAACTCATCAGCGCACCCAGAGGGCACCATCTGGTAATCATCACTGTGCAGGTGGGCAAGACCTTTCCTGTTCCCCCATCTCTCCTTTGCCTCTCTCTTTAAGGAGCTAGAGCATGCAGCCAATCGAATAGAAGTTGTTCTCTAATAGTCAGGAAGCCTAGGACATTCTTTGCCCTTATTGATGCAGAATTTTTGCTCCTTAGTTCAGCTAAAATGGGTTCTTGTGTAGGCACAGCAGACACACTGAAGGGTGACGAGAGCAGAATTTATTGGGTAAAAAGGAAAAAAGGGAAAAACAGTCAGCAAAGCTAGAGGGAGTCCTGCCAATGAGCTCTCACCTCACAAATTGATTACCAGGCTTCTTTAGGAGCTGAAGAGGCCATCCTCCTGCCCCCTGTACAAGGCGAGAAGTTTCCATGGCTTCACCCTGTTCCCCCAGTGTGCATGTGGGCATTATTCAGAAAGAATCTGTCAGGAAAGGGTAGGAGATTCTCTGGGGGCACCCCTTATCTGCCTCCTACATCTATCACTATTACTGCAGCTTTCTGGTTGTCGTTGAGGGAGGAAGGAAAATACAACTTTAAACGACACAAAGAGTTTTAATTTTAAACTACACTGGGTATTATAACCACTAAAATCAGAGTGTTTTCTTATCATTAAAGTGACCAAAATGTGTTTTTAAAAATCTAAATGTAACTGGAAACTTTAAAACCTGTCCATATTTTCATCAAGGGATGAGAAAGAAATAGGGTGAAAGGTAAGCAGTGAGAAAGAACAAGGTTATCTTATCCTCATACTCTACCAAGTTGAAGTCAGTTGAATATCTGGTAGAAGGATATCAGACATTTCTCTCTGTTTTAAAAAATATTTTTCTTAAGTATTCTAATCTGTTTCTTTTTCTAGATGAACTTTAAATTAAAAAAAAAAAAATCCTAATTAAAGTTTTTGTTGAAGTAGGCCTGGATTTGGTTTGGAGAGAATTTCCTCTCTAGAACATACATTCTGGAATATGGTACCTCTCCTTTTTATTCTATTCTTTTTGGATTTCCCAGTAAAGTTTAACAACAGTCATCTTCATTACATCTTATACATTTGTTATTGGATTTAATCCTTTAAATTTTGTGGTTTGTTTTTATCAATGTTTTTGTTGTTTCTACTAGGAATAGAATATTTTTCTTTCAGGTCTTAAAACCGGCTATTGAGTTTTAAAGGTAGCAATTTGTATACTTATATTTTAATCACTTTACTACATTTTTATTAATTTAAAAAGGTTTATTTGATTATCTCATATTCCTTAGGTCTGTAGTTAAACCATCTGCAAATAATGGTACATGTGTCTCATTTCATAGCTTTCATTTCTGTATTGCATTTTACTGCGTTTTTAAAAATTTATAAAAAACATTATCAATGGTGATATAGATCAGGGTAGGTATTATACTTGATTTAAACTGGAATTTTTTTAGTGTTACAACATTGAGAATGGTGTTGGCTATTGTCTTCAGAAAGATGTCCTTTGCATGTTAAGAAAATAAAATGTTATTCTTAGTTTTACAAAAATAACATCAAGAATGGGTATCTAACTATTTCATTTAAAAAACCATCACATAAAGATATTTCAACACCTCAAATACTAACTCTTTTGCATGTCCGTGTTCATCCATAATTTAAACTTTATATTTAAAATGTTGTCTATATGCTTACGTTTTGCCTACAATAGAGATATAAAACATTGTCACCTCTTACAGATTTTTAAAGCCCAATAAAAACAAATCAGTTAACTAACAGGAGTATTAATCACTAGAATTGTATAGATGTTCGTTTTCCAGCATAGAAAAAATGAGATATTTTTTGAAGAATTCTGTAATCAAGATAATAGCAGCTAAGACTTTAATCTTGTAAACATTTAGAAAAGAATGAGGTAATCACCAGGAGACAAAATATATTCTCTGTGAATAACACATACCAAATGAACCAACCTAATTTTCTTTTTTTTTCATAAAGTTATTAAATGAGAGGAATTCAGTAAACAGATTGAACGAGGATTTCACAAATTCATGTATTTGGTAAAGTCTCTCATGATGTCCTTCTAGGTAAAATATTGAAATGTAGATGGTAGCATAGGTTTCAAGTTATTTGAAATTAGAGTATAAAAGTGGTTCTGTGTTCTGAGGAGGAGTTAATCCAAGAGGCTCTTAATTCTTTCTATAAATATTTTTTATCAGTTATCAGGATGAAGGCCTGCATGTCAAACTTCAAAATGTCACAAAGCTGGAAAAGAGAAGAACTCAAAAGGCCAAAAATATCAAAATTTTAAGTAATCCTAATAGCTTGAAGCATAAGGCAGAATTAAAAAAAAAATGTAATATAGTAAGTGAGTTCTTACATAAATCTATCATACAAGTATAGGATAAGGTGACTTAACTGGCTTGGCAGCTGTTCACATCAACACTATTAAGAAAAAGTTTTCCAAATGCCTTATATGAGACTTCTGGTCAGTATAGAGTGGCCTGATATGGGTGTCCTAGGTTGGTTCCCCAGGAAGCAGACTGTGATGCAGAGGTTAGTAGACAAGATGTTTCCCAGGAGAGCCCTGGGAATCAGCCTCCCTGAAAGGGTGGGAGGAAAGCAGGAATAGGCAAAGAGGGAAATCAAACTGCGATGCAGGTTCAGGGACTGCCACGATCAAACTCATGGTAAGCTTGAGAACTAGAATGACTCTTCAGAATTGCCCTGAGTTGGGCCAAGATGGCCTGGCCTTTATGCTCCTGCATTAATCAGTCACTGGATGCAGGCTGCCTAGGGAAAGAAAGGAGCATGACCTTAGACAAGGGGGCTCCCTGCAGCTGAGGCAATCCCTGAAGGGGCCGACAGCTGAGCACTATCTACAGACAGCACTGCCAGCAGCTGGGTCAACAAACCCTTCAGTGAAGGGGTTTCTGGGCCATGCATCACGGTGTTTACCACAGTGGGAAACCCCAGCGCCTGATCCAAACCCAGTGAAATGCTGGGGGGAATATATTTTTAAAGATGTTTTTAATATATGGTTAAGCATCAAAAAGCAAGAAAGGACGCCAAAAATGAAGAAAGAACGGGCAGGCAAGGTACAAGAACTAGACATATGCCTGAAAGTAATATGGTTTCAAGTCCATTGAGAAGGAAATTAAGACTTTAGGCTCTATTCCCAGTCATCCACCAGAAACAAGAACCCCAAACTCATGCCACTTGTGAGTATATGGTCCGCATTTTTACTAGCCTCAAAGTGAGACAACCCTAAAATGAGATAGCAACATAAAAATAGATCTAAAATTGGTTCTATGTAAAAAAAAAATTCAACAGAGAATAAATTCGGAAACACTCCATAAGATTTTCCCACCCCTAGTGCACCTGAGAGTAGCATGATAAAAACACCAGGTGAAGACGAGCTCACACAGGCAATGAGGAGGACAGAAGGGAGAACTTTCAAATGCCACAGTCTACAGAACTTAGACCATTCTGAAAGAGACTTAAAAATAAAATATGTTTAAAATATTCGGAGACATAAAGGAAGAATTAAGATCCAACAAGCAAATAAACTGGGGGACATCACAAATAGAAATTCTAGAAATTAAAAGGACAGACACTGATATTTTAAAAATGAATTAAACTGGAAAACTGATATGCAGACATTACTTGGGATGCAGCCCAGAAAGATAAATGAATGGAAAATATGAAACTGTCTGGTATGTTCAATAAATCTTGAGAGATACTTAAAAATCCTTTTCATCCATTAAATATTTATTGAATGCCTACTATGTGCCAGGTAGTGTGCGAGACATCGAGAACACAAGAAAGAGGAACATTTCCTAAAAAAATTTGTTACCTTCTTCAAAATGCAGTTTGCACTTTTCCAAGCCAGGACATTTACAAAATTAGGTGAGTAAATGCAATGATAAAAAGTAAGAACTATTTGATAGACTTGGGCGATGTCAACATGATGAGAAAAAAAAATGTCCCACTGTGCTTTTACTGGCTAATCATATCTGGAGTAATGTGATCCTTTCTGGAAACCACAATTTAACATTGGATGTTGACAGATTAGAGTCCAGACTCAAAAAGCAAGAGTATAGAATAGCCTGGATCATATGTCATTTAAGAAAGAGTTGATGTGTGCTCTACGCAGAAAAGAAGAAAATAAATGAGTACAAAACCCTCTAGTACTTTCCAACCTTAAACTACTGTGATTTAGCCCAAAGCCTCTGTGTCCGAGATGAACTGTTTAGCTGTTTTTTCCTCTGGCCACACAGTTAGACCATCTTTCCCAGCTCTCCCACCAGTCAGATGAGATCATATGACTGAGTTCTAGCCAATGAAATGGGACAAGAAATGCTGTCTGCCACTACTAAATCTAAATGGACCTTATGAGCCTCACACAAGCGTCTATATCTCTTTCACCATCTGCCAACTTGGTGAAGAACACAGTGACACTGAAAAACAGTGCTGAAGTGGGTAAAGCTACAAGCTGGAAGAAACTTTGATTCCTGAGTCACTGCATGGAGAAAGGCTTCCATCAGCCAGGTACAGTTACTCCGGATATGATTGAGAAATACACTGTTAACCTATGTAAGCATAGCATAAAATTAAAATAATAGCTAACATTACCTTGACAAATGCAGCTTCTATTTCTATTTCTTTTTCTTTTTTTCGGAGGCAGGGTCTTTGTCACCCAGAATAGAGTGCAGTGATAAAGGCCCAAGTAATCCCACCTCAGCCACCAGAGTAACTGGGACTAAAGGTACATGCAGTCATGCCGACTAATTTTTTTTTTTTTTTTTTTTTTTTTTTTTTTTTTTTTTTTTTTTTTTATTAAATTTGGGGTTGACAATTGTTGGCCGGGCATGATGGCTCATGCCTGTAATCCCAGCATTTTGGGAGGCTGAGGTGGGCAGATCACTTGAGTCCAGGAATTCAAGACCAGCCTGGG
>CAUYQU010088745.1:0-67579 GCA_963574635.1 Cheracebus regulus | reverse complement strand
GTAAAATAGCCAACATCCCAGCCTGGCCAAAATGGTAAAAACTTGTCTCTACTAAAAATATATATATATATACAAAAATTACCTGGGCATGGTGGTGGGCACCTGTAATCCCAGCTACTGGGGAGGCTGAGGCAGGAGAATAGCTTGAATCTTGGAAGTAGAGGTTGCAGTGAGCCAAGATCTGTCAGCCTGGGGACAGAGCAAGACTCTATGTCTCAAAAATATATGTATTTTAACTTTTTATATAATATATATATATTTATATATTATTTATATATATATATATATATAAATATATATATATATATGTTACTTTTTTTAGGTTCAGGGTACATGACAAGTTTGTTGTATAGGTAAACTGATGCTGCCTTTTTAAAGTGAAAAATCTAGTGCCATACTCATAATGTCAGCAAGTATGTATATCCACCACACATACATCTGCTAAAATATACATTTGTTTATGGAAATATATTTTATAAGTATAGTGGCAGATATCTGTAATGCACTGTCACAGAACTATACGTAGTATGGTGAAAATAAAGTTTGAAATAAAAAAGATCTCTATTCACATCCTAGCTCGGCTGTTTACTAACAGTTTAATTTTGGATGTTATTCGTTACCACTAGTTAGTGGGAATATTATTTACTTATTGTTAAGAATTCAAATAAAAGGATGGAGGTGAAAATATTTAGCATAATGTCAGTCGTATGGTAATTGCTCAATAGAGATTAGTATTCCTAGTAAGTCAACTGTATTTTCTTAAGACTTTCTATATGTAGTGATATGGCAAACATTATTTGATAAACAAACTTTTATTGTAGTTTAGCTTTTTTGAAATTTGTTCTTATTTATTTTCATAATAACTCTCAGAATGCTTTTAAATACAAAAAAAGACAATACAACTCTAGCAGCTGACATAGAATAGAAATAACTATTATTAGTTCAATAATTAAATGTCCAGAGACAGGGTGTGCTTTTGGCATCATTTGACCAGAAATTCAGTTTGATTTATTTATGATTTCTTAGCTCTGCTCTTTTGTTTGCCATGTTAGTTGAAATCATGTCACTCAACATAGATAATTGACTGCTTTTTATTTCAGTTTTTATATCTGTACTTCGTATCATTTAGACAGAGCTACTGTATCTCAACAAAGTATTGAGTTTTATACTAATGGACCTCCTCTGAAGAACAGAGAAATTCCAACTGATTGGCCAATACTTGAACTACCTAAATAAATCTCTGTTATAATGGAGATGTTAATGCTCTTAATGGCTTAGAATGCAATACAGGAGCTGGGAGTGGTATAAATCCTATCCAAACCATATACCTGCTCCATGATGGAATAGATACTGGGCTGATAATTTGAAATTTTCAGCAATGCTGATTCTGGTGTGTTTTTTTTGTTGTTGTTGTTGTTTTAAGATGGAGTCTCTCTCTCTCTGTCACCCAGGCTGGAGTGCAGTGGCTGGAATGCAGTTGCACGATCTCGGTTCACTGCAATCTCTCTCTTCCAGGTTCAAGCGAAATCACGCTGATTCTGTATTTATACTTCTGCCTGCAAAGAGTTCTGACAATAGTAGCGATTGCTTACTTATTGACGCTGGACCACAGTGTTAATGAGAAGTATGGAGTTACCTGAAGGTATTCAGCAATTTACCTATCAAAAATGATTTGCATGATAAATAAAATAATATTATCACATATGAATTATTAACATTAAAATATGTCCTCATTCTTGAAAAACCTGGGAGCTATTGCACTACTACATGCAATGCACCACTTAAAATAAAATATGTTTGAAATGTTTCTGGGGAACTAAATCTAAGTTGTAATTCTTTTCCCATATACTTAAGAGTACAAAATTAATATATACATTCAATTTTTAAACAAATTATGATGCATTTTCGTGTACTATAACTGTCAATTACAATGAGAAGTATAAGCCAATATGTATGTTATTTCAGTGTTCATGGAGTTGAATAGGAAATGAAAAGGAATTTAAAATAATTTTTTTCAGTGGGAAAGACCAAAACTTGTTCAAAATTCAAAGAAAGGTTAACTTAATTTTAATACAAATCTTGTTTAAAAAATACACGTCTTATTTAAGAAAAATGATAATTTAGTTGGTAGCACATGAGTAAAAAGATTGAAGGCATTTTCAATTTTTATTTTTATGGAACACATGATCCTTTCAAGGATTGCAGAATTTGCATTTTTTCCTGCTGTAAAGAAAGAGGAGGCTTGGATCCTCAAGCATTTGCAGTGTATAATTGTAGATCTGTAGAGGTAGAATACAATTTCACAAAGTCTGCATTTATTTAGAAATAAAATGAGTCCAAATCTGGGAATGATTGTTGAACTTAATTATGGCAGAGAGCCAAACGAAATGATGCAACTTCAGTCTTCAGCCTTCTGCTTGACCCTACAATTTCTTTTTTAATATAATTTTCAGTTCATCCAACCCAATAAAATACACAAGGGTTTAGTACAGTATGTAGAGATAATCCTGCATATATGAAAAATAATTAAGCTGATACACATTGATATAACCAAATAGAAGATATGGAGAAAGAGCCCTGAGAAAATTTTAGTCCAGACAGGATGTGCTTGAAGTCTGGATTGCCACTATTTTCCTAGTAGCAAACACATGAAATCCTCTTATAAGCCTCCATTAATAATTATTTTTTCACTTAAGTTTGACTTAGGTTTTACTGTTTTCAAACAAAACAAGCCATAACTAATACATATACACACAAAAGAAAAATCAGAAGTTTTAAATTGCTTAATATTGAAAACATTTTATTAACATTAAATTATATGTGCCCTGCAAACCATACAAGTATAGTATGAATATCCCTAGTCCATCTGAAATCCCAAATGCTCCAAAATCTAAAACTTTTAAAATTGTCATGATGCTCAAAGAAAATGCTCGATGGAGCATTTCAGAGTTCAGATTTTTGGATTGGTGATGGTCAACTATGTACAATGAAAATATTCCAAAATGCAAAAAAAAAAAAAGTAAATTCTGAAATATTTCTGGTCTCAAGCATTTTGGATAAGGGATACTCAATCTGTACCAGGACATTGCTTGCCAACAGGTTCTAATTTTCACTTCTGTGTCAGCTAGTTATTGCTGTGTAACAAATTACCCTAAAGTTTAGTGGCATAAAATAACAATGGCTTATTCCAGGCATTGGAAAACTTTTTTTTGGAAATAACTATACCATAAATATTGTAGGTTCTGTAGGCCATAAAGTCTTTGTTTCAACTACTCAACATTTCCACCATGGTTAGAGCAGCCATAGAAAATATATAATTAAATGACTTTGCTGTGATTCAATAAAACTTTATTTACAGTATCAGGCAGAAAGTGAATTGGACTGCAGGCCATATTTTCAATCTCTGATTTATTTTTGACAATCAGTAAATTCTTTGCTAGATTTAGTTGAATAGTTCTTCTTGTTCTCCTGCTCTTAGATAATCATTTTTGTGCATTTTCAGTGAACTTCAGGTTAGCTAGTGAAAGAGACATCTTGATTCTCTTTCTTTAGAGCTAATACAGCTGGTGACTTTATAACTATTATTATGTTATTTTATTTCAATACTTTTTTGCGGAACATGTGGTTTTGGTCACGTGAATATGTTCTTTAGTGGTGATTTCTGAGATTTTGGTGCACCTGTCACCCAAACAGTGTACATTGTACCCAATATGTAGTATTTTGTCCCTCACCCCCTCCCACGTTTCCCCTGGTGTCCCCAAAGTTCATTATGTCATTCTTATGCCTTTGCAGCCTCATAGCTTAGTCTCCACATATAAGTAAGAACATACAATGTATGGTTTTCCATTCCTGAGTTACTTCGCTTAGAATAATAAACTCCAACTCCCACCAAGTTGTTGCAAAGGCCATTATTTTGTTCCATAGTGTATATATACTACTATTTCTTTATCCACTCATTGGTTTATGGTCATTTAGGTTGGTTCCATATTATTGCAATTGCTAATCGTGGTGCTATAAATATGTATGTGCATGAGTCTTTTTCATGTAATGACTTCTTTTCCTTTGGGTAGGTATCCAGTAGTGGGATTGCTAGATTGAATGGTAGTTCTTTGAATTCTTTAAGAAATATCCATATTGTTTCTTATACAGGTTGTACTATCTTACATTCCAAACAGCAGTTCCCTTTTCACCACATCCAAGCCGATATCTATTATTTTTTTATTTTTAAATTACAGCCATTCTTGCAGGAGTTAAGTGGTAGCTCATTATGGTTTTAATATACGTTTCTCTGATAATTAGTGATGTTGCACATTTTTCATGTTTGTTGGCTATTTATGTATCTTTTTTGAGAATTGTCTATTCATGTCCTTTGCCCACTTTATGATGGGATTATTTGTTTTTTCTTGATGATTTGTTTGAGTTCCTTGTAGATTCTAGATATTAGAAACTTTGTCAGATGCATAGTTTGCAAATACTTTCTCTCACTCTGTGGGTTGTGTCTTTGCTGATTATTTCTTTTGCTGTGCAGAAGCTTTTTAGTTTAACTCTCATTTTTTTATTTTTGTTTCTGGTATATTTGCTTTTGGACTCTTACTTAGGAATTTTTTGCCAAAGCCAATGTCTAGAAGAATTTCACCGATGTTACCTTTTAGATTTTTTATGGTTTCTAGTCTTAGATTTAAGTCTTTAATCCATCCTGAGTTGACTTTTATCTAAGGTGAGCAGTGAGGATCCAGTTTCATGCTCCTACGTGTGGTATGCCAATTATACCAGCACCATTCACTGAATAGGGTGTATTTTTCCCATATTATGTTTTTTATGCTTTCTTGAGGATCAGTTAGCTCTAAGTATTTGACTTTATTTCTACATTCTCCATTCTGTTTCATTTGTCTACGTGCCTACTTTTATGCCACTACCATGTTGTTTTGGTAACTATAGCCTTGTAGTTTAATTTAAAGTCTGGTAATGTGATGTCTCCAGATTTGTTCTTTTTATTTAGTCTTGCTTTGGCTCTGTGGGCTTTTTTTTTTTTTCCTTTGGTTCCATATGAATTTTAGGATTGCTTTTACTAGTTCTTTGAAGAGTGATGAGGGTATTTTGATGGGAATTTCATTGACCTTGTAAATTGCTTTTGGCAATGTGATCATTTTCACAGTATTGATTCTATCCATCCATGAGCATAGGATGTGTTTTCATTTTTTTGTGTCATCTATAATTTCTTTTGTCAGTGTTTTGTAGTTTTCCTTATAGAGATCATGTACCTCCTTGGTTAGTAATATTCCTAAGTATTTTATTTTTTCTGCAGCTGTTGTAAAAGGGATTGAGTTATTGATTTGATTCTCAGCTTGGTAGTTTTGAGTGTATAACAGAGCTACTAATTTGTATACATTGGTTTTTATCTTGAAACTTTACTGAATTTATTTATCAGATCTAGGAGCTTTTTGGAAGATTCGTTAAGATTTTCTAGGTATACAATTATATCATCTTCGAACAGCAACAGTTTGACTTCCTCTTTTCCAATTTGGATGCTATTTACTTCTTTCTCTTAACTGATTGCTCTGTCTAGGACTTCCAGCACTATGCTGAATAGAAGTGGTGAAAGTGGGCATCCTTGGCTTGTTCCAGTTCTCAGGCAAAAGCTTTCAACTTTTTGATTCTCTTCTACAGCTGGTTATGTTCTCCCATTATCCCGCAGGCTGTCCAGGTTTGTCTTGTATCCCGGGGATACAAGATAGAAATTAGAAATGTAAAAGACATCTTTAGTTCTAGGCTCAGAACTGGCTCTTTATCTGTACTATACCCTCACATTGTATTTGCTAAATTAAGTCAGAAGGCCAGCCTAAGTTCAAAGACTGTTGAAATATCTTTCTTTTCTTATTAAAATACTCATTGCAAAGTGTGGATACAGAAGGGATGATGTTTTCTGGCTATTTTTGTAATCAGTATATTACATATGGCTCTCATCACCACCAGAGTAGAGGTAATTCTTTTTTTTTATTGTTCCTATTTGAAAATACTTTAAGAGATCTACAATTGACTGCAATTAGATCACATACCTAGTCTTGAATGAGTCACCTAATCCAATGGGCAATGTACAGATTGCTTGAAGGCTGATCATCCAGCCCTCTTGCTGTCTAATATATATTATCCATATCTAATTATAAATTACTACAGATTTTTATTACTTTTCCAGTATCAGCAGTTAGCTTAAAGTATGAAATCTAAATTTGAAGTCTTTATCTTTCTGAACTTCTTATTCATTATATACTCACTACCCTCTCTGTTGCACTCTTAATATCCTTAATTTTTGAAACTCCATACTTATTTATGATTTTTGTTCTTTGCTAGAAATTTCAACCATATACTTAAATACTTAATATTGTCATTTTTAGAATATCCTGGCTAATCTGCTGTTGGTTTGTTTGTTTCATTGTAAATATGTACTCACCTGAGAAGTACTCATCCAGTCTTCTAAGCTCAATTACCATCTATATGTTAATAGCACCTAAGCTTTATTTACAACTCACTTTTAAATTTTTACAGTTAGTTTCCAGTAAATTTATGTGTATAAATATAGGAATAAATGAATAAATGAGTAAACAAAATAACAGGTAATAAAATATTTAGTGCATCCCAAAGCTCTAAAAATAACAGTTGTTATTATAATTATACAATAAGATATGCATCTCCATGTGCTTCTAGAAGTTCTTAAACAAAAGACACTATTGTTTTTTTGTTTGTGTCTTTGTTTTGCAGGTATTTCAATTTAAATGACTGAATCATTTTTTATTTTCTTTTACATTTGTGTTTTACCCAAATATTGGCACTAGTTTTGTTTTTACTTCATTTTAATAGAGATGAACTAGTGCTGACTGGCAGCATGCCATTAGGAGGGGGTGAAGTACCAATTATAATCCTGTATTATATTAATTGAAAAGAGTTTATGTTTTCAGTATTCCAGCATGCTAGATGTTTACAATGCAAACAAGGAAAACAAGTCAGACTAGGGAACATTTACCTTTACATGTTCTCATAACATTTTTATCCCTTTTGCTTCCCTTAATAAACTTTACAGAATAACTGCCTGGAAATGTATTTGGTTGTTTGTTTGCTTTGGAATTCTGCCCTTTCATTGTGTGCATAAAAATGATTTGCCACAAGTCGTTTATTGAGTGACTTTAGCAAATTCAGCCATCTTCAAAATCACCAGTTGCTATTTCCAAAAGCAAGTAGATTTAAAATGAGCTGCCTCTGTTTGCCAAATGTAGAAGTATCAAAATGTTCCCAGTGAATAACATCACTTATTACACTTTAGAAACAAACTTTGGGAGCATTATTTATACAGAGATCATTTGTAATCCGCATTTGGATCTTGGACTAATTTTAAATGGGCCATTATGCCATTTTTATATATTGATGAGAACTCTTTCTGCGTGAGCCAAATAACACCTGAAAATAATTTTTAAATCTCTCTTCATTGGAAAGATACCACATAGAAACCATTTACGGGTAAGATTACCAGATGAGAGCATTTAATCATTCTGCTTTTAGTAAGGTGATTAAAATTCTGAGCCAATAGCTTGTGATACTTCATTTGAAGAATTGTCATACCTAACTTAGTGAGTCACAGGGATAAGTCTGAGACATGCGTTTAGGTGGTTTTGTTGTGCAAACACCACAGAGTGTATTTACATAAACCAAGATGGTGTAGCCTATACACCTAGGCTATATGGTATAGACTATTACTCCTAGGCTACATGTCTATACATCATGTTGCTGTAATTAATACTGTAGACATTTGTAACACAATGGTAGATAATCATGTATCTAAACATACTTCAACATAGAAAAGTTACAGACAGAATATGGCATAAAAATAAATGTAGTACATGTATATAGGGCACTTATGGTTGAAGCTTACAGGACTGGAAATTGCTTTGGATGAGTTAGTGAGTGGTGAGTAAATGTGAAGGCCTGCAACTCTACTGTGGACTCCTGTAGACTTTAAACACTGTATACTTTGGTTATACTAAATTTAAAAAACTGTCTTTCTTCAATAATAAATTAAACTTAGCTTACTGCAACTGTTTTACTTAATTTTTTTTACCTTTTGGACTCTTGTAGTAACATTTAGCTTAAAACAAAAACACATTGTACAACTGTACAAAAATACTTCATAGAATTCAAATTTTTTTCTATTTTTAATTTCTAGAATTATATTTTACCTTTTAAACTGGTTAAAAATAAAACACAAATACTATTAACCTAGGCTTACACAAGATCAGGATTCAATATCACTATCTTCCACTTCCATATCTTGTCCTACTGGAGAGTCTTCAGGGGCAAAAACACTCATGGAGCTGTCATCCCCTATGACAATAATGTCTTCCTTTGAAATTCCTCTTGAAGGACCTGCCTGAGGTTGTTTTACAGCTACCTTTGTTATAAGTCAGAATATAGTCTGAAATAATGATAAAAAATATAGTAAGTACATAAACCAATAATATATCTATTATTATCTTCTAATATTATATACTATACATAATTTTACATGTTATACATTTTTATTGAATCAAAACATTTTACATATCTAGGGCTGCATGCATCTGTTACATGCATAGAATATGTAATAAAGTAAAGGTATATGGGTTATCCATTATCTTGAGTATTTATCATTTTGGTTTTGGTAATATTTCAATTCCTCTCCTCTAGCTACTTTGAAATGTATAACACAATGCTGCTAACTATAGTCACCTTACTCTGCTCTGAATTTTGTTGCTTATTTGTTCTAACTATATATTTGTACCCACTAATGAACCTCTCTTTAGTCCTTCATCATACCTACATAAACTTTGCATCCTCTGGCATCTATCCATCTATTCTCTATCTCCATTAGATCGGTTATTTTGGTCCACACATATGAGTGAGACTGTGCAGCATTTGTCTTTCTGTGCCTGGCTTACTTAATATAACAATCTCTATTTTCATCCATGTTCCTACAAATGGCATGATTTCATTCTTTTTCTATGACCAAATAGTACTATACTTTTATACAATTTGTAGTGCAATGGATTTGTATACAAAAGCATCATCACAAATGTGTGAGTAATGAGTTGCGCCATGATATTAGAATGACCATGTCACTAGGCCCTTAGTAATCTTATATCTCATATATATATATATATATATATATATATATATATATATAGAGAGAGAGAGAGAGAGAGAGAGAGAGAGAGAGAACTTTCTTTTTTATTCCCTTAATGAAAATTAATGGGTAGGAATATTTTACAACATGATGTAAATAGGCAGAATATAAATAGATTTTATTCTTTCATGACAAAGAGAAGTATTTGTTAAAAATAATATACTCTGTTTATAAAAGTATATATCTTTGAAATAGAACATATAGATTTGGAGAATATAGCTAGGAATTTGAGATCATGGCTTTATTTAAATTGTATATTGGGCATTGTATGGCTTTGCACGGTGGCTCACGCTTCTAATCACGGCCTTTAGGAAGGCCTAGGCGGGTGAATCACGAGGTCAGGAGTTTGAGACCAGCCTGACCAACATGGTGAAACCTCGTTTCTACTAAAAAATACGAAAAGTGGCTGGGTGTGGTGGCAGGCACCTGTAATCCCAGCTACTTAAAGGCTGAGACAGGAGAATCGCTTGAACCTGGGAGATGGAGGTTGTGGTGAGCCAAGATCCCATCATTATGCTCCAGCCTGGGTGATAGAGTGAGACTCCATCTAAAAGAAAAAAATAAAATATATATATATAGATAGATAGATAGATATCGTGTATTACATGATAACCTTAAACTCTCAATGCTAAAACCATGAATCATTTTTCCTAGAAATGTCAATGTAATTTGGGAATAAGTGTGAGCATAACTGGGGGGGTGAGTTTCAGTATACTATCAGAATTAATGCCATATTTACTATGTTTCAAGCACTTTCTATGGATGATGTATTAGATATAGTAGCTCATTTAATTTTTACATCAAGTTGACAAGTGTTTATACCATTTTACATAGGAAGAAATACAGATTTATAGAGATTCAGTAACTTTGTTATTATTATACAGCTAGCAATCTAAACCCAGATGTCCCGATTATATATTTTCTTTGGCCACTATGTTATAGAATTCGTTTCTTTATAGCAAATGTTACCTGCTATTCAGGAAAATTGGGTTTTGTAATAATACAGTTCTGGAAAATACAGATGGCTTCTGGAATAATACAGCTTCTGGAAAAATACAGTTCTGATACCAGTTCTAAAAATAGAGAAAGCACATAAGCATTCTCTAATTAAATACTTTCTTTAGCATCATTCTGAGCCATATGCTTCAGAATGTACGATTATGGCAAAAGAATTTGAATAAGAACACCTTGAAAACTGTGCCTGTAACTGCATTTTTGACATTGAGATTTCCACCCAGGTATTAAACAGCCATCAAAAAGTAAACTAGTTAAAAAGAAATATCTTCAATCACTTACCCCCATTCCACTATTTTTTTTTTCTCACGTATGCTTCATATTCTCAGTAAGGGCCTACATTATTTATGTAGATTCCTCAAATAAGAGAAGAGTTGGAAAAAGTAATCTTTGACTAGAAAGGTACGTCCTAGCAAGACACACCAGAGAAAAAAGAACAAAAATCTTTGGTGGACAGCAAGCCATCTCTGGAAGTCTTGCACTCAGGCCACCAAAACGCAATCTGCAGGTATTTCCCAAACCCAGAACACTCACACTCTTTCCCAGATAAGCAACCCATAGTTACTTTATGCAGCTCAAAGGAGTAAGAAACCTAAACTGTATATACTAATCTCCAGGCTTAAATGCAGCCTCATGTGATCTGGTGTTATATAAATGAGAAGTCAATTTATTTGTCTCCATCTTAACCTACTACAAATACACATATACAAGTGTCTGTTGGTGGAACTGGTAAACCATAATTGCAGCAAAGGCTTTTATTATGTCAGTGAGTAAAGTTCCATGTGTTTACTTTGATTTAGCTTTTTTTTTTTTAGTGTCTATCTTTTTATTTATTTAAGTTTTGGGGCACATGTGCAGATGGTACAGGTTTGTTACATAAGTATGCATGTGCCATGGTGGTGGTTTGCTGCATCCATTGTCCTGTCATCCACCTTAGGTATTCCTCCTAATGCTATCCCTCCCCAATCATCCCACCCCCTGCTATTCCTCCCCTAGCCCCCCATCCCCTAGGCCCTGGTGTGTGATGTTCCCCTCGCTGTGTCCATGTGTTCTCGTTGTTTGATATGCACTTATGACTGAGAACATGTGGTGTTTGGTTTTCTGTTCTTGTGTCAGTTTGCTGAGAATGATGGTTTCCAGCTTCATCCATGTTCCTGAAAAGGACATGAACTCATCCTTTTTTATGTCTGCATAGTATTCCATGGTGTATATGTGCCACATTTTCTTTATCCAGTCTATCATTGATGGGCATATGGGTTGGTTCCAAATCTTTGCTATTGTGAACAGCGCCACAATAAACATAAATGTATATGTGTCTTTATAATGGAATGATTTATAATCCTTTGAGTATATACCCAGTAATGGGATTGCTGGGTCAAATGATGTTTCTAGTTCTAGATCCTTGAGGAATTGCCACACTGTCTTACACAATGGTTTAATTAATTTACACTCCCACCAACAGTGTAAAAGCATTCCTATTTCTCCACATCCTCTCCAGAATCTGTCTTCTGTTTTTTTAATGATCGCAATTCTAACTGGCATGAAGTGGTATTCCAATGTGATTTTTATTTGCATTTCTCTAATGACCAGTGATGATGAGCTTTTTTTTCATATGTTTGTTGGCTGCATAAATGTCTTCTCTTGAAAAGTGTCTGTTCATATCCTTTGCCCACTTTTTGATGGGGTTATTTGCTTTTTTTTTCTCTTGTGAATTTGTTTAAGTTCTTTGTAGATTCTGGGTATTAGCCCTTTATCAGATGGGTAGATTGCAAACATTTTTTCCCATTCTGTCAGTTGCCAGTTTACTCTATTGATAGTTTTCTTTGCTGTGCAGAAGCTCTTAAGTTTAATTAGATCCCATTTGTCAATTTTGGCTTTTGTTGCCAATGATTTTTGTGTTTTAGTCAGGAAGTCCTTGCTCATGCCTGTGTCCTGAATGGTATTGCCTAGGTTTTCTCCTAGAGTTTTTTTGGCATTAGGCCTCATGTTTAAATCTTTGATCCATCTGGAGTTAATTTTTGTATAAAGTGTAAGAAAGGGACACAATTTCAGCTTTCTGCATGTGGCTATGCAGTTTTCCCAATATCACTTATTAAATAGGGAAACCTTTCTCTATTGTTTGTTTTCATCAGGTTTGTCAAAGATCATATGGTTGTAGTTGTGTAGCATTCTTTCTGGGGTCTCTGTTCTGTTTCATTGGCTATATCTCTGTTTTGGTACCAGTACCATGCTGTTTTGATTACAGTAGCCTTGTAATATAGTTTGAAGCCAGGTAGAGTGATGTCTCCAGCTTTGTTTATTATTATTATTATTTTTTGCTTAGGATTGTCTTGGCTATGCTGGCTCTTTTTGGGTTCCATATGAGGTTTAAGGTGGTTTTTTTTCCAAATCTGTGAAGAAAGTCATTGGTAGCTTGATGGGGATAGCAGTGAATCTATAAATTACTTTGGACAGTATGGCCCTTTTCCCGATATTGATTCTTCCTAACCATGAACATGGAATCTTTTTCCATTTGTTTGTGTCCTCTCTTATTTCCTTGAGCACTGGTTGTAGTTATGCTTGAAGAGGTCCTTCATATCCCTTGTTAGTTGTATTCCTAGGTATTTTATTCTTTTTGTAGTAATTGTGAATGAGAGTTCACCATTGTGGGTCTCTGTTTGTCTATTATTGGTATATAGGAATGCTTGCAATTTTTGTACATTTATTTTGTATCCTGTTTGCCGAAGTTGCTTATCATCTTAAGGAGATTTTGGGCTGAGATGATGGAGTTTTCTAAATATACAATTATGTAATCTGCAAACAGGGATAATTTGACATCCTCTGTTCCTATTTGGATACTCTTTATTTCTTTCTCTTTCCTGATGGCCCTAGCCAGAACTTCCAACATGGTGTTGAACAGGAGTGGTGAGAGAGAATCCTTGTCTTGTGCCAGTTTTCAAAGGGAATGCTTCCAGTTTTTGCCCATTCAGTATGATATTGGCTGTGGGTTTGTCATAAATAGCTCTTATTATTTTGAAATATGATCCATTGATACCTAGTTTATTATGAGTTTTTAGCATAAAGGGCTGTTGAAAAGATCAATAAAATAGTCCACTAGTCAGACTAATAAAAAAGAAAAGAGAGAGGATTCAAATACTTGCAATAAAGAATGATGAAGGGGAGATCACCACAGGTTCCACAGAAACACAAACTACCATCAGAGATTACTACAAACACCTCTATGCAAATAATCCAGTAAATCTAGAAGAAATGGATAAATTCCTGGACACTTACACCCTCCCAAGGCTAAACCAGGAAGAACAGAATTCCTGAATAGAAGACTAACAGGGTCTGAAGTTAAGGCAGCAATTAATAGCCTACCAACCAAAAAAAGTCCAAGGCCAGATGTATTCACAGCCAAATTCCACCAGAGATACAAAGAGGATCTGGTATAATTCCTTCTGAAACTATTCCAAACAATACAAAAAGAGGGAATTCTCCCTAACTCGTTTTATGAGACCAACATCATCCTGATACCAAAACCTGGCAGAGACACAACGAAAAAAAAAATTTTCAGGCCAATATTTATGATGAACATTGATGCAAAAATCTTCAATAAAATACTGGCAAACTGAATCCAACAGCACATCAAAAAGCTTATTCATCACCATCAAATCAGCTTCATCCTGGGGAAGCAAGGCTGGTTCAACAGACTTTTATGATTTAGCTTTATAAGAGGAATTCCTTTCTCTATTGTTCTTCATGTTCTGGATTGAGTTGTCTTATAAGCGTTTCTTGTTCATAATCCTCCATAGACATATTTGAGGTGATTACTGGGGACAACCACACTTTTGGAGACATTTAAAAACTGCAAAAGTGTTGCTTTAAGACTCAGTTATTTAGCCAAAATAGACAAATGGGACCTAATCAAACTCCACAGCTTCTGCACAGCAAAATAAACAGTCATTAGAGCGAATCGGCAACCAACAGAATGGGAAAAAGTTTTTGCAACCTACTCATCTGACAAAGGGCTGATATCCAGAATCTACAATGAACTAAAACAGATTTACAAGAAAAAAACAAATAAGCCCATTCAAAAGTGGGTGAAGGATATGAACAGACACTTTACAAAAGACGGCATACATGAGGCCAACAAACATACGAAAAAATGCTTATCACCACTGGTCATTAGAGAAATGCAAATCTAAACTGCACTGAGATACCATCTCACACCAGTTAGAACGGCGATCATTAAAAAATCTGGAGACAACAGATGCTGGAGAGGATGTGGAGAAATAGGAACACTTTTACACTGTTGGTGGGAGTGTAAATCAGTTCAGCTATTGTGGAAGACAGTGTGGCGATTTCTCAAGGATCTAAAAATAGAAATTCCATTTGGCCCAGCAATCCCATTACTGGGTATATACCTGAAGAACTACAAATTGTTCTACTATAAAGACACATGCACATGTATGTTCATTGCAGCCCTGTTTACAATAGCAAAGACCTGGAACCAACCCAAATGCCCATCAATGATAGAGTGGACAAAGAAAATGTGGCACATATGCACCACGGAATACTACACAGCCATAAAAAATGATGAGTTTGTGTCCTTTGTAGGAACTTGGATGAATCTGGAAACCATCATTTTCAGCAAACTGACACAAGAACAGAAAACCAAACACCACATGTTCTCACTCATAGGTGGGTGTTGAACAATGAGAACACGTAGACTGAGGGAGAGGAGCATCACACACTGGGGACAGTTGGGGGCGGTTAAAAGAAAGAGGTTTAATGGGCTCACAGCTCCATATGGCTGGGGAGGCTTCATGATCATGGTGGAAAGTGAAAGGCACCATCTCACATGGCGGCAGACAAAAGAGAGCTCGTGCAGGGAAATTTCCCTTTATAAAACCATTAGATCTTGTGAGACTTACTCACTATCATGAGAACAGCACGAGAAAGACCAGCCTCAATGATTTAATTATTTCCCACCAGGTCCCCTCCCACAGCATGTGGGAATTGTGAGAGTTACAACTCAAGGTGAGATTTGGGTGGGGATACAGCCAAACTCCACTGAATTAGAATCTGCATTTTCACAAGATTCCCAGGTGATTCACATGTTCATTAAAGTTTGAGAAACTCCATGACCTACGAACCTCTACCCCTGGTTTTCCTTTTTGGCTCACACAGTAATTCTCTCAATTTTCCTACTCCAGCCATGTTCTTTCCTGAACATACTAGGTGCATTCTTGCCTGAGAGACTTATCTCTGGCTATTCCCTCTTTTTGGAGTACCCTTTCCCAAATACCTATATACTCACTCCCTTTCATCTTTGTCTTTATTCCTCTCAATGAGACCAATGTGCAATGAAGCTTGCATTTAGAATTGTCCTCTCCATCTGCCAGCACTCCCTTCCTTGGCCCTGACTTTTTTCATTAACATATAACACCTTTTAATGTGCTGTAGAACTTTTTATTATGTTTATTGTATATTTTTCCTGAGAATGTTAGCTGCACAAGGGCGGGGATTGTTGTCTTGTTGTCTGCTTTGCCTGCTGATGTTTCTCTGTCTTTTTTTTTCTTCTTCTTTTCCTTTTTTTTGATATGCAGTATTTCTCTGTCACCCAGGCTGTAGTGCAATGGCATCATCTTGGCTCGCTGCAACCTCCACCTTCCAGGTTCAAGCAATTATCCTGCTACAGTCTCCCAAGTAGCTGGGATTACAGGCATCCACCACCATGCCCAGCTAATTTTTGTATTTTTAGTAGAGATGACATTTCACCATGTTGGCCAGGCTGGTCTTGAACTTCTGACCTCCAGTGATCTACCCACCTCAGTTTCTCAAAATGCTAGGATTACAGGCGTGAGCCACCATTCCTGTCCCTGTTGATGTTCCTTGAGTTTATAGAATAATGCCTGACACATAGTAGGTGCTCAATAAATATATCATGATATTTTTCAAATGATCAGTTTCTCTAAACAATGTGATTGAAAGGAAACAGAATCTTTGTAAAGCATCTTACTTTATTGGCATACATGTTTGCACCATGAAGACCGCTGGGCAAAATTTGCAAGTTATTCTAACTCAGGAATATGGGCTTTTACTCATCTTCATGATTTTGGTGAAGGAAGTTTTACTTAAAATAATTTAATAAATCCTTTCATACTCACCCAAATGAACTTCTCTCCTGAGAGACTGAGAAAACGCAAGAGATTTATCTAACACAATTTTATCAGTAGTGTCTAAAAATTATGTGCACTGTTTATTTTTCACCAAAGACACTAAAACTAACGTGAATTTTTATTTTCTGTTGCTATCCAAATCTGAATGTTTTGCTGTACAAGCTCACTTGTTCTTGGCCGATGAATCTGTTTCTAAGAAAGGCTAAATATGCTCATAAAGAAGACTCAAAGGGCTTTTTGGACAACAAATAATTTTTACAAAACAGCATTTCAATGAGTTAAGTGTAAGCAAATCAGAAACAGATGGACTAGATAGTTATTGAGACTCGCAAGTTTGAGAAACAAGTGAAAATTTCTTATGTTTTATATTCTCAAATATAAAAATAACACGTATAGTAGAAACAAAACTTTTCTAGTTTCTACCATGTTTTGACTCTCAGGTCATGTTTCCTATGTGCTTATTTTTTATTTTAGAAATGGAGTCTTGTTTTGTTGCCAAAGATGGAAGGCAATGACATAATCATAGCTCACTGCAGCCTCGAACTCCTGGGCTCAAGTGATTCTTTCACCTCAGCCTCCCAATCAGCTAGTAATATAGACACATAACACTGCACCTGGCTAACTTTTAAAAAGAATTTTTTTATAGAGATGGGATGATCTTGCTATATTGCCCAGGCTGGTCTCAAACTCCTGACTTCAAGTGATCTTGCCACTTTGACCTCCCAAAGTGGTGGGACTACAGGTGTGAGTATCATGCTGTCCACTTATGTGCTTTGCTGATAGGAAGTGTTTTCTATTTATAAACTTCCTTTTTACAGCACTTACAGGCAATTGAATTGTTCTACTTTCTCAATTTTGAACCAAGCTAAATATATTATGAATGTACTTAAGACAGTCTAAAGTTATTTATATTTTCTTCTATTTTAATATGAAGATTAGCACAGCTTTTGTTTTTTGTTTTGTTTCAGTTAGTGTTTTTTTTTTTGGTTGCAAGAAGTAGAAATATGGATAGATTACTTCAAGAAATGGTTATTTTACAAAGATACAAGGACACGAGGAAATCCATGCACCTGAGCATAGTTATATACATGAGCATCTGCACAGCAGAGCATCATGGCAGATGGAATTGGGAAGCCACTAGAAATGGCTAATGGCTGATTTTTCTCATGAGGTTTTGCTCATGGCTCTTCTCTGCTCACCTGAACCATTTTTCCTCATTTTTCTGATTCCCATCCTTATAAATTCAGCTTCAAATGACCCATAGTGGCCCTGGTCTGAGTTTACTTTATATTTGTCAACTCAGCTGCCATAGCAGTATGACTTAGACTCTTACATTTCAAATTTCAGAAAGAGGACTTTGCTTGGCCAAGCTCATTTTTTGAGCTAGGTCACTGACCACTCAAACCTATGACTAGGCTAACTGGTGCAATCATCTGTGGTTGAGGCAGCCAGGTGTCTGCACAAGAGGGAAGTGTGTAAACTGGTGGAAATTTTGTTGGTTCAGGTTTCATTGTGCTAAACACAGACTCCAGGATTCACCAGTCAAAAGGAAATTTCCAGTAAAATATTTTTGCCAGCATGTTCCTTGGAAAATAAAATATTACTTGTTTCTCTTTTCAAGAATCGAAATGTTTTAGATTTTAATTTAGGATATCAAGATCGGAAAGGGTGTAGAGGACTTTCAAAGTTCAAAATTTTGTCTAATCCATCTGGATTTTGGGAAAATAACAGCTCATCAATTACATGAGCCTTCAGGGGATGTGCCTTTGGAGATAGTTTATTTTACTATTGTAAATACAGTTACTCTCTTTATCTTCCTAAGAGCCCTGAAATACTTCTTGAAAAAGTAATCTTTGGTTTCATACATGCTGATCTTATAAAAGGATTTACATTAAGAAAAAATAACAGACTTGGGAAACTTGGAGGAGTTCCAGTGAAAACCTGATAACAATTGGAATAGGCTTTATTTTGCCTGGAGAAGACAGAGGAGAGAATAAATAATAACTAAATAATACATAAATTTGATGTAGGATTTAGACAAAAATATTCTCTGTCAGCAACTGGAGTTTAGAAAATCCTTAAAAGGGAGATAATAACTAGCACTGGAAGAAAGCAAGTGAAACAGGACCTGACTTTCAGCCTTGGTTTTGCCAGTTACTAGCCGGGCTACTTTGGTTACCCAGTGACATGATAAAACTTGGACTACATGCCAGCTTAGGTCCCTTGTAACATTAAAGATAAATCTAAGAGAGAGACATCCAGGGCCACTGGGCATGGCTGTACAAGAGGTTCATCACACATTTCTAAGGAGTGACATTCTGAGGATTCTCATTTTTATGTGGAATTTTATAAAGAATAATGATTTCTTCCACATGTTGTATCATGTTCAGCTCAGAATTTAAAGCTCAATCACCCATGCAATGGCTTTAATACAAACCAAGAAAAAGCAAGGGGAAGTCAGATTCAGGTGACAAAGTTTGAGCTTGTGATTGAGAAATGGAGCTAGGTATATTTTTATGTCCCCTTGAAAGAATAGACTTAAAACATTCCTATATTGTATGGGTTCTATTATCACTCAAAAAGAGATGCAAATTACTATGTCTGATTAATTGCTAATTATTGAAAAACAACATACTTAGACTTGAGACTAATTGTAAGAAAAAAAATTGGCAAATTTACCTGTGACAAAAATACAGGTTTATCTATTATAGCCCTAAATGGATATAGCTCTAAAATACACAGGTTAAAAAATTTTACCCTACCTTTAGGCATAGTTATTACAATTCATTTCAAGTAAAACAGGCATTTTCTCTCAGAAAATCAAGCATTATGAGGTAGTATCACGGTTTTGAAACAAGAATTCCCTGAAAGCAGAGTGCTTAGAATCTAGATTATAATATCGAAGGCTTTTCAACAGCTCAAAAGTTGACTTGAGTAGTCATTTTCTCTCCCACAATAATGTCAACCACGGGCATCAGTTCACTTTTGTAAATATATTCATTGAATATTTGCATATTTATATATTCCAAGGACATTATAAAATCTCAGCCTCTAGAAGAGTGAATCTCTAGCAGTCAGTCTTCTGCATAAGAAGTAGTGTTCTAATGAGAACACATGGACACAGGGAAGGGAACATCACACACCGGGGCCTGTTGGGGGGTGGGGGGGCAAGAGGAGCGAGAGCATTAGGACAAATACCTAATACATGTGGGGCTGAAAACCTAGATGACAAGTTGATAGGTGCAGCAAACCAACATGGCACATGTATACCTATGTAATAAACCGGCACTTTCAGCACGTGTCCCAGAACTTAAAGTAAAATAAAAGAAAAAAAAATTGTGTTCTGTAAGGTATAATTTGAGGGCTTAAGAAAGGCCAAACTATTTTCCATGTCCAAAGATAATTGCTATTTAAATTGAGAATTTTTCTGTTTCCACTTATAAGGTGGAAAACACCTTTAACATCTTAGTAAGAATGGGGTTATTATAACAGTTTTCTTTAATGATAGGAGGGGCTTATGTGGGCACTTTTAGATCCTAAGCAGTTGGTGTAAGAATCTGAAGGCACTGAAAATACATTATCCTCCTAGAAATGACTTGTTTGTGTGTGTGTGTGTGTGTGTGTGTGTGTGTGTCAGGTATAATTTTATGATTTTTTATATTACATAGTATTTTAAAAAACAGATACTTTTTAAAGATGCATGATAGTATCATACTTTTATTATGCTAATTCCCAATGTGATAACCAAGATTACATAGTGACACAAGATTGCATCTTATTTTAATCTTAAATTAATATGAATTGATATGAATTATAAAATAAGATAATCTATATTTGTTGATGATAAAATCCAGAAGTCTGTTAGTGTTACTTATTAATAAAAATTATTGGTAGTATGAAGTACCAATATGATGAAAACATTCTTAGCAAAGGTGAAGGTGAACAGCAGATGTAAATTACACCAACTTATTTGCCCAGGGGAAAAAAAGAGCATCATGCCACAGCTAAAGCAATGACAAAGTTTATTGAATTCACACTGGATGATAATTCTCTGACTTTGATCCTTTGATATACATGCCAGGGAGACTAAAAGGAGGTCTGTGACTTGTTTAAGAACACAATGTTTTGAATTGTTTGCTGTAGTTTTTACCTATCCCAAATTTGTAGGTCTTGAATATTAAAAGTAAAATAGAATTTGCAGTTGCTCTTAGAGAATATTGGCTGAGCCATGTTGCAATTGTGGATCAACTTGAGATAGTTAGCTTAGCAATGGAGAGAAAGGACAAGTCACCTTCAGGTCTGTTTTCCCTGACTTTCAAAGCTATTTGTTCAAAAGGAAATCCCACACTGCTCGTTTATAAACACTGCTAGTGGAGCTTCCTCCTCTCATGAAGTAAATCATTTCAGTTTTACAAAAGTTGCAGATCTCAGAAGGTCAAGAATAAGCTAGTGTACTTGATCTTATATAATGTATTCACATTTTCTTTGAAAGTTTGGAGAAGCATATAAAAAATGTAAGTAGCATTTACCTCTGAGTGTTCATACTGGAAACTGAGTGTTCACTAGTTTCGATGCACTCTCTGCACTTCTCTTTGAGCCAGAACTCAAGTAACAGTAATCAAACCTCAGGGATCTGTTTAACACTCAAGAAAAATTTATTTCCTCTTCCATATTCCACCGTGAAAAGTTGGCTGACTATGTTGGTGACAGAAAGAAACGATCCTCCAGTGGAGCTGGTGGCCATTATTCTAAGTGAAATAACTCAGGAATGGAAAACCAAATACTGTATGTTCTCACTTATAAGTGGTAGTTAAGCTATGAGTAGGGAAAGGCATGCAAAGTGGAATAATGGACTTTGGAGGCTCAAAAGGGAGAGAGTGGGAAAGCGGTGTGGTATAAAGAACTATGCATTGGGTACGATGCACAATACTCAGATGACAAGTGTGCTAAAATCTCAGAATTCACCACTATTGTCCATGTAACCAAAAACTACTTGTACCCCAAACGCCATTGAAATTTTTAAAAAAGAAAGAAAAGATCCTCCAAAACAGGGGCTTTAGTGACCGCCTAAGGCAAATCGTGTGAGGATTTAGTAATAGATTTTCTCAGCATGGAAAGGGTCTGATTTCAAAAACTCACCCAAATATATAAAGTAAAATGATATTCAGGAAACTTATTTATCTTACTTGACTCTTTCTTGTTCCTTCAGTTTGTCTTTTCCATCTGACACCTTATCAACTTTTCTCTTTCCTTCTTTCTTTCCTTCCTTCTCTCTCTCCTTTCCTCCCTCCCTCCCTCCTTCCTTCCCTTCCCGCCTTCCTTCCTTCCGTCCTTCCTTCCTTCCTTCCTTCCTTCCATCCTTCCTTCCTTCCTGTCTTTCTCTCTTTCTTTCTTTTGATGGAGTTTTGTTCTTGTTGCTCAGGCTGGAGTGCAATGGCATAATCTCAGCTCACTGCAACTCCACCTCCAGGGTTCAAGTGATTCTCCTGCCTCTGGGATTATAGGTGCCCGCCACCATACCCAGCTAATTTTTGTATTTTTAGTAGAGATGGGATTTCACCCTGTTGGCCAGGCTGGTCTCAAGCTCCTGACCTCAGGTGATCTGCTCGCCTCGATCTCCCAAAGTGTTGGGATTACAGGCATGAGCCACTGCACCAGGCCTCAGCTTTTCTTTTATTCTTTCCTTCCACTCCAACAACTTCTTGGCCTTTGCATCTGTAATCGATGCTGACCCCACCACAAAGCTTTGCTGAAGATCTCTGGTAGCTATCCTGTTACCAGCATCATAGTGAACCTTCTAAGTATCTCTCGGTTTTCTCAAGACATCAAATTTATTTTTACTCTTTTTTATTCTGAGTGTATTTCCTAGTCTTCTTTGAATTGCTTCTCTTCTAACTTTCTAACACTCAGGAATCTTCTCTGCTTTCCTCCTTTATTCTTCCTACTATGCTTGCTTTCAATCTCCACATTCATCACCTTCTGTAGCACACTGCTATATTTTTAATCTCTGCCTTTTTTGATTTCTAATATGCCAGTATGCTACTCTCTCACATCCTTACACAGAAAATGGCATCTTTACAAAAGTAACGACAGCAAACAGCAACAACTGAACTCACATCCATATGCTTGGCCCTGAAGTAAATGACCCACAGTTTTCTTTCTTATCAACAGATAAACTTATTGAGAGAATAACCTTGCTGGCTGCATGTATTCACTTCCAGGTTACTCTTCAGGACTTTGCAAACCTTAACTCTTTTCTTACGTCTCTACTGAAGCTCTTTTTCTGAAGGTCACCAATGACCTCCCCAAAATGCTGCTTTCATCTCCTGCAATACACAGAACTTCTAGCCATTGCTTCCCTTCTTGCTATTTATTTGCTTGAAGATGTTGTCATCAATCACTCTCTCATCATCTTGTTCTCCACGTCTCTTTAGGATCATTTTATATGTACCTCTCCATTTTATTTTGACCACATTTATAATTTTTTTCTTCTCACTTCTATTATAATACTTTAGGCCATATTGCCTGTATATAAAGCTGATACGCTTTGGCTACATCCCCACCTAAATCTCATCTTGAATTGTAGCACCCATAATTCCCATGTGTTGTGGAAGGGACTCAGTGATAGGTAATTGAATCATGGGGCTAGTTCTGTCCCTTACTGTTCTTGTGATAGTAAGTCTCACAAAATCTGATGGTTTTATAACAGAAGTTCCCTTGCACACACTCTCTTGTCCGCTGCCATGCAAGACATGCCTTTGCTTCTCCTTTGCCTCCCACCATGATTTTGAGGCCTTCCCAGCCTCAAAATCATGTGGAACTATGAGTCCATTATGCCTTTTTCCTTTATAAATTACCGAGTCTTGGGTATGTCTTTATTGGCAGTGTGAGAACAGACTAATACAACAGCTTTGTTACTTTCACGGAAACTTCTAAACTCATGCAGCTGCCCGGCCATCTCCACCATCATCCTAGTCCAAGCCACCAGCATTTCTCACAGAACTCCTGATTTAGCCTCCTGACCAGTATCCTTGCTTACCCCCTTTTTTCTCCTATAATCCATTCCTCACACAGCATCCAGAGACATATTTTAAGAGAGATAAAATCATATCATTCTTTTACTTAAAACTTGCCAGTAGCTTTTTATAGCACTTAAAAATAAAAGCTCTTATCCTGACTTCAAAGCTCAACCATCTAAAGTAACCACCATCAATTGGTATCACAGCTCTGTTTTCAGGAGAGCATTTATCCTAATTTGATTGATTGTTTTCTGATTTATATTTTTCAATACTGCCTTTGTTCATTTGTAGTCTGTGTCTTCTTGCTGGGGCGTATTGTCTCTGAGATCAGCCCCTCATTCCCTGCTTTAATTAATTGCTGTGTCACAGGACCTGAAAAAGTGCCCAGCACATGATGACCTCAAGGTATACAGGCTGAATGAATGTCTTGTAGACCTTTGGAGAATGCATGTTTAGGTAAATCCCTAGCATTCTGTATGGCTCAAAGTTAAATTTATTTAAAAATTCCAAAAGATGGTGTCAAATTACCATCCATGAAAACTGTTAAAAATTTATTCTCCCACCAACAGTGTAAGAAAGTGTCTCTTAATCCACATTCTTGGTCAGAGTGTGTAAAATGAAACTACAAAACCTTTGCATTGTCTCTCATGGTCCTGTGTGTCTGCTGGGCTCTGCAGAGCAGTTCTGCTAGTTCTCCTTGCAATTTCTCACGAGGCTATAGTCAGATAGAGGCTGGCGTCCTCTGGAGGTCCTACCTGCACGCCGAGACAGTTGGACTCCTCTTTTGGGGCTCCAGTTCATCCAGGGACTTTCCTTTTCATGTGATCTCTCTAGCAGGGTAGTTGTATCGCTCACATGACTGCCAAGGAGCCCCGAAAGTTCAGGCAAGAGGGAGAAATCACTAGGTATTCTTAATACCTGCTCTTAGAATTTCTGGTGTTGCTAGGTTTGTTGTCTCCTCGTCAAAGGGGTCAGAAGCTCAGTCCAGATGCCAGGGAGGAGTGGTATGAACATGGACTGAAGGGCAGGCTTGTCTGAGACCATCTATGGGGGCTGGCTCCCACTGTAAGTAAAAGTGAAGGATCAGGCTTGTGGCAGCAAGGGCAAGAATTCCCAGTCCCATGGTAGCACATCGTCATGAATTAGGAGATCAGGAAAGGAACACATATGACAAAAGAGAATGAGAGAAATTAGCATAAAAACACATTTCTTGAAATTTAGCTGGTTCCTAAAATCTAGAAGTTCTGTTTATTGTTTAAAGAGGATATAATGAATATGGCATTGTTTTTACATTTATTTTAATAATTTAAATTCCATCACTATTTTAGTTTTATTTTAACTATGCCTATTAAATTTCATTCTTAAAGTATCTTTTGCCTCATGTATGCTACTGCAGAAATCCACAAACATGGGTGGAATCCTCCTTGTGGTCTGTTTCTGACATTGGTTTTTCTCAAGTACTCCTTTTAAAACTTGTGGAATAATACTGAAACCCCCAACAGACAATCCGCTGTCCTGTGTTTATTACTGAGTACCAAAGCCACAGCTTTAACCACTGCAGCACTCTATTAATTGTGGGCATGGGATGCTCAGGAGAACCGCCACGCTGTGATTGTGGCTTGAAACCCTCCAGGAGGCTTATAATTGACTATCTGATCTCCAAAAGGGGAGTGACAGTATTAAGGGTTCCACATAATGCTGGGTTTGGTTTATTTTGTGATTGCTATGACACATTATCTGAGCAAGAAGTCCGGATGTTGTCAGGCATGTAGGCACATGAATCTGGAAAATGATAAAAATGAGATTGTAGGCGTGCAAAGAGAGAGGACTGGAATGGAAAAAAAGAAAGAAAACCAGTGACCCTCCCTTTGCAGGAGTCACTGCATGGTCTGAGGTGGGGGCTACAGCTTCTTTCCTACTAGGTGGAGAGAAATGCAAAAGGAGGGGCTTTGCTGAAGTAGAATTGAGTGTCAGAGGCTACTCTGTCATTGCTTTTGTCAGAGGGTGTTTTTTCCCCTGTAGTTTCTTTAGACATGATACTTATTTCTATTACACAAAAAATATACCAATAAGCCTACTTTTGATATTTTAATTTTTTCAAACTATGCATGCCAAGACAAATAAGCAGATTATATATGAGTACACACACATACTCACACACACACACACACACACACGCACACATTTTCTACTGCCTGCTCAGGGAAGCAAGCAGATGTTATAAGGACTTGTTTGTTTGCCATGAATTTAGAAAATTTGAAAACCTACCAGGGGCTGGTACTTTAATTTTGTCTTTAACTGCAGAAGGGAGGAACTAGAGCAGTTGCTCTGCTAGGTCACATAGTTGTAAGATATCATCTGTGACATTTGTCCTCAGCTTTCTTTGCTTTTCTATCCCTACTTTCTAAAGATGTTTGTTCCACTTCCGTCTGTAAATATCACTCTCTTGGGGACGTGGAGGTGGAATGTTGTGATATGCTACTCAGATTGTTCTTCAGGAACAAAGGCGTTATGACCGCTGCTGGCAGAGCTGCCCCCAAAATAGCCGAGTTACCATCCACCTCTTGGGACTGTCCCACCAGTAGAGAGGCACCTCGTCAAGGTAAGAACCCTTTTGTGGCACCACTGGCAGTTAATGGTGAACTCAAGTGAGGGGCTTTAGAGCCCATCCTATCCTTGAACTCAGAAGAGTTGTGGAAGCTCATTTCATTTTCAGAACTTCTCTGTTGGTCTTGAATTACAGTTTAGTTTCTCCTCCTGCCCAGTCCTTCTTTCTCTTTCTTGTCACAGCTCTTGATCTGAGAGCTCTCTGGGATAACCTTCTCCACAATGAATTTCAGAATGTGCCTTCTGATGAACCCAGCTAGCTACAATCTTACATCCACGTCTTTAACTTTATATTTTCTTGAACTTGTGATTCAAAATTTAAACTTTTAACTCAACATTTCTGCTTGCATTTCTGTTATCTTAACTTTAATATACTCAGAAATGAATCCTTGATTTTTGCCCCAAAACCTACTTATATCAGAATTACTCTGCTCTGTGAATATCACTGGCAGCCATATAGATACTTTGACCCCAAATCTAAGCAAGCTTGACTTTGATCTGTTCCTCAAAATCCACATTTTTTGATCAAGATTCTGTCAGCCCTGCCTCTTTAATGCATTCCAAACCCAATTGCCTCTGACCATTTCTCCTGCTGTAATCCTATCCAAGCTGTGATCAGTTCTTACTTGGCACATGCCCTTAAGTCACCTAATTGTATCCCTGTCTCTCTTCTAGTATCCTTAGATATGTCTCTTACTGGCAGATAGAGAGATCTTATCTAAGACTTAAATGAGATCTTGTCATTTTTCTAAGTCTTGCTCATGATTTTCCTTTGCAAGAATCAAATCCAAACTTTTCACCAGAACTCCATATGATGAACCTTTACTTACATATTTCATGATCTACTGATGGATTCACTACTTCTCAGGCATGTTACCTTTCTCTCTGTCTATTGTACATGCCAATTATTTTTTTTGTCCCAGGGCATCTGCAATTTCTACTTCTTGGGAGGCTTCTCTACTGTCTTTGCTGGGTACTTTTTCTATCTTCTCCCTTGGATCTCAAATGTCACCTCTTCAGAGAGGTCATCCTGATAACCTAGCTACAGCAACTTCTAAGTATCTTCTTTACAGCACTCATTAGTCTTACATTTGTTATTACTGGATAAATTATGTCCTCACAGAATTCATGTTGAAACTCTAACCCCAATGTGTCTATATCTAGAGATAGGACCTTTAGGAGGTAATTAGGGTCAAATGAGGTCTTAAGGGTGAGGTCTAATCTAATAGGACTGCGACCTTGTAAGAGAGAGATATCTCTCTCTACCATGTGAGCATACAGCAACAAGGCTGCTGTCTGCAAGCCAGAAGGAGAGCCCTCACCAGACACTAACCCTGTTGGCACCTTTCAGTCTTCAGAACTGTGAGAAAATGAATTTTGGTTGTTTAAGCTACACAGTCTATGGTCTTTTTTAATGGAAGATTGGGGCATCATCTGTCTTTCTCACTGCTATATCTCTAGTGCAAGGAACAGTGCACTTAACAAAAGTATAATAACTGGCTTGGTGACTGTTGCCTCAAAAATTATTTAAGTTAGAGGTAAAAGACAGAATACCAAAATTTGAAGTGCTGTTCTTTCTGGTAATATGTCAGGGTATATACCTAAAAAGACTTTACTGGCCTAGGTCATTCAATAATCAGGTTCAAGTATAAAACATCTCTTTAAATTTATAAAATAATGAGGGAAATACTGAAGACCTAAAATAACTAAAGGACTATAAACAATGAAAGATAATCAAACACTAAATTTTGGCAGCTGCTCTAAGAAATATGCTAGTCACTAGAGTTAAGGAGAGAGATGCATTTGTGTATATTCTAGTGAAAAAGAAAAGTTAGATAACTTGAACAAAACATGGAAGGACTTCTAATATTCGTACATGCTAAAAGAAAAATATTTCAGGAAGTTGGTATACATTTACCAGACATTGATAAAACAAGTCACCTGGGAGAAATGTTGAAAAATTTCTAAGTCCAGAGTCAAGGTTTGAATTTGAAAGGTAAAGAAAGGAGAAATCTTTACACGGCTTGAGTGCAAGAGGAAGGGGTTTGAATTTAATTTTTAAAGAAGTGATTTCTTTCTCTTTTTTTCTTCTTCCCCTTTTTTCCTGCTCTGATTCCTCACCTTCTATTCTGTTTCTCATTTTTCTTTCTCATTTATTTTGTCATTATTTCATTCATTCATTCAATTAGGAGATATTTCGTGGACTCCATAATTCATGAATCACTTTCTAGGGAAGATAAATGTAGACAAATGGTCTCTAACTTGTAAGGATCTTGAGGTCAAGTCAGGTGTGTGTAATACATCAGTGAGAGAGAGAGAGAGAGAGAGAGTGTGTGTGTGTGTGTGTGTGTGTGTGTATGGCTAATGCAGGGAAAGGAAGTGGGAAAAGGAATAGAAAAGAATATTTATAACTCCTGTATTTAATTTAAAATTTTATCATTTCCTTTTGCCACCAGCTATCTATAGGATAGCTAGAAGAAACTCATATGCATTTTGTGTATTATGATTTAGGTAGGCTGAATTTTTGCTATCACTTAAAGGCATCCTGTTATTTTTGGTTGACCAGAGCTGATTCTGTTATTTGAGGTATTTTTATACTTGTTCTAAGGATAGCTTCGCTTGTTTTGTAGTTCTTGCAAGTCTAATTTTCGTCTTAATAGGTAGGTTTCTGTTTAATGAAATGGTAGAGTTGAGTTTAGTAAAACAACTACTTAAGGTACTTTTACTCTCATTTTAAAAGCTGAGGATCCAAAAGTAGATTTTATGTTCTTTCTCATCTGGAGATATAAAAATGTCATTAATATTCAACTGGTCTCAAAACACAAAGCTGGAACTTGGGGTTGTTTGAAGAGGAATTTGCTGGTAACAATGTGTGGACTGAAAATGAGAGAGTTGTTCAAGTAGTGTGCTTTGTGGTGGTTGAGGTTTAGTTAATCATGGTCTTTCACCATCAAAGATAACAAAGCTTTGGTACTGCTCTGCACAATATCAACTCTTTGTATTTTCAGATCTGCACACTAAGGTTGAATTTTATCATTTTCTTGCTCAAAGATTCAATCCCCATTAACAGAAACCCACTAAGAGGAGTGCATTCTGTGGCTTCAGCGGCCTACCAAACCAAACATTTACAGGTCAACTCAGGAGAAGAAAAATGATCTATTTTGAGATGACTCTTACTGCACAAGCAGAAAAATATCACAAAGCAGGATACTTTTCTATAGATAAATTTTAAGTCATAGCATTATCAGTTTTTCTCTGTAATCCCTGCTAATTGTAAATATCAAATTGCATTGGCAGAGTATGACTACCTAGTAAAGATTAGTGCTTTATTCACATATTAACATAAAACACTTATCAAATAATGTATTGTACTTTTATTTTTCTTATATTTCTTGGTCTTCTGTGCATCCCACTTTCACAAAATCTCACAGATGTTATCTAACTTGAGAGTGTCCGGAGCCGGTTTTGCAAACCTAGCATCCACTGAGTAAAGATAATAGCACATTCACATCTGATTATGTGAAGCATAGGAATTCAATGTGTTGCTGTGTATGTAGTTTGTTGACCTGGTGAGTCATAGCATAACATTAGGATGAAAGAGGTAGATAAGGGTAAAAGGATATCATAGTAATGGTGATCTGCAGGAATCATGGGCCGTTCTGGAGATGAGGGTAAATGTAGTGAAATGGACTACTAGTCATGATAGTTGAGTATGTCCCAGGGTCCTTTCCTGTGAATGGTTTCTGAGATCTGTAACTGGCTTGTAGTCAGGGTAAATAGAAATTCAGTGTATGTCCTGTGAAAGTTCAGGGAGATCTTGAAGAACACTGAAAGGCAGCAATGTATACATACTCAAATACTGTTCCAAAATTTGCAAGTTCATAAAAATGTCACTTTACTCTCACAGAAGGTCCTTTTAGACACAATGCTTTCTTACTTTAATATCTGCTGAATTCTGCTCATATTTCTTCAAAGTATAATTGTAGGCTAAATGTATTAAAAAAGGATTTCTTTTGCCAAAATTATTTAAATTGAGTATTTCAGAATGCAGTGGATTAAATTCCATACTCTATTGACCTGCCTTTTTGAGCAACATACTTTTGGTCAACTACCATCATGAAGGGCAGAGATCAAGTATGCAGTTGCAAGATGAATAAGACCTTCAATATACTGGCAATGCTGCTTAACAATGAGACAATTAGTAAAGAAAGAAGAGGCAAAAGGAAAAAAAAGTGTGGTTTTTATTGACAGGAAGGAATTCTAGTTGTTTCTACACTTATGCATTGTTTAATAGGGTAGATTCTCTTAAAACCTGAATGTGACAGATGTTTACCCAGGCTTCCCAGCTACAACTGAAAATAGGGTCACAATAATCATAAGGAACAGCAGAATCTATGGAAACTCAGGTTTCTTCTGTGTCTCTCCCTGCTAGTTTAATGAATCCTTAGGGAATCCCTCATGAATACCAGGGTGCTACAATTGTCGTTTTCTTCCTACATTTAGTGCCCATCTTCTCAGCTGATTCTGACACCCATCAGATAGATAGTGATTTGCTCTAATGATATGCTCTCCCAGTCCCAGTGCTGGCTGCCTTGGTTGGCTATCAATTGTCGTACCATCTTGCTGGTTGTTTCCATAACATCTTATTATGCTACAGGGTAGATGAACTGAAATGGAGGTAAATATCTTTCTTTGCTTATGTTACACTTTATTTCTAGGCTAAAAGCAGGACAAATTTTATATATACGTGGCCAGGACCACATCCATCAATCCCTGGTCTTGGGCTAGAAAAGAAGTTAAGAAGATACATACGGTAGTTCATTCATATTTATTCTCCATTTACGACTTCCATCTGGGTTCTCAGAACAAGTTTGAAAAATCTGATTCCCTTCACTCTCAGAGCATCTTGTTCTCCATATTGTACAGTGTCTGATGGGGGAAATGGTTAATCATTAGCCTAACTTTTTGATGCCAATTTTGGGCTTGATGTTAACTGTCATAATCAACACAGTATTTGTATGTACATAATACTGCTCCTTGCAGAGCAGAGTTACCCTATAAGCACTGTGCCCAGAGAAGCCTTTGTGTGTGTGTGTGTGTGTGTGTGTGTGTGTGTTTTAAATAAGAAATCAGTCTCCATGCAAATATAATCAATATTAGTATAATATGTTATCCTAACAGACAATGCTAACGTAATAGAAGTTACAATGATACATGGTTTAGGTTAATTTTTTAATTTAAAAAAAACCACAGGTTTTTTTTTTTTTTTTTTTTTTTGAGACAGAATTTCGCTCTGGTTGCCCATGCTGGAATGCAATGGCATGATCTCGGCTCACCGAAACCTCCACCTCCCAGGGTCAAGAGATTCTTCTGCCTTAGCCTCCCGATTAGCTAGTATTACAGGCATGCGTCACCACACCCAGCTAATTTTTGTATTTTTAGAAGAGATGGGGTTTCTCCATACTGGTCAGGTTGATCTTCAACTCTGGACCTCAGGTCATCCACCCGCCTTGGCCTCCCAAAGTGCTAGGATTACAGGGGTGAACCACTGTGCCCGGCCACCACATGTTTTTTTTGTTGTTGTTACCATTTAACTAGAGCAGAGAGCAAGTTGGATTTAGTTCCTGTGCCTGGATCATGACATTGAGAAAGATTGCTCAGAATAAGTGTGTGATTGATTAATTATGTTTCTCATGGTGTCAGTGGCAGAGCAACTACATATATGCCACCCCTAATAGAGTGGTGGCTTCTTACACTAGTTTACCTCCCACTCCTCACACAGTCCCTCCACAATCCTAGGAGGTAATGAACTAGTTTGATGATTATTTAAAGAACTAGAGCACCATAACAATCATGCAAAAACGTAGGGGAAGGATTTTTACATAAAATTAAACATAATATTGAAAGACATAAATTTCTACTAATAATTTGGAGTCTAATCAGATGACTTCACTTTTCCTACCAAAGAATAAAGAATCATGAGAGAATTTGGCTGTTTGTCTTTAGTGCTCCCTACTTTCTGTGATCTTCTAGTTCATCAGTGGTATAACTTAGATCTCTCTCATATTCTGAGTCTCTCTCCATCTCTCTCTCCATCTTTTCACCTTCTGGTTGCGAAAAAATGTCTTAGACCATAATTTAAAGGTTCATTTTAGAACCTGTTAATCATGTTGGTAAACAAATGATTAACAGGTTCAACCAGAACCTGTTTATTACTATGCATTACTATGGTACTGTACTTTATTATTCTACTTGGAAACTTTTCTATTACAATTAGAACCTCTTAATCATTTGTTTACCAATAACAGGTTTTTATTGAACCTGTTAATCATATTGGTAAATAAATGATTAAGAGGCTCTAATTGCAGTAGAAAATTTTCTGCTTATTATATCTTTTGAGAATATATACATTTAATCTTTGTATTCAATAATTGAACAAACTTACCAAAAACCTTTTATGTACCAGGTATCTGTCTAAATTGTGAGGATGCAGTGGTGAATAAGAAAATCGTTGCTCTCATAGGACTTATGTTTTAGTCTGGAAAGACAGATCATAAACAAAGAAGATAATGGAAGGTGGTAAGTATTGCTGGCCCTTCATACCCATGTTCCACATCAGCAGATTCAACCAACCATCAATCAAAAATGTAGTTAGGCTTGTGATGGTTGTATCTGTACTGAACATGTACATACTGTATTTTTCTTTCTCAAAAAATGCAGTATAACCGTTATTTACATAGCATTTACATTATATTAGGTATTATAAGTAATCTAGAGCTGATGTAAAGTATTCAAGAAGACAGGAATAGGTTATATGCCAATACTCTACCATCTTATGTAAGAGAATTGAGCATTTTAGTATCTATGGGGAGTGGGGAGTCCTGGAACGAATCCCTGCAGATACCGCTGGCACTGTGAAGAGAATTATGTTAGGATGATGTGATGGTGAAAGATCAATTAAACTAGGGAGATTAATCAGCACATGATTACTCCAAGTGGGGTCATTAGAAAAGACTTTTCTGAAGAACGACAGTTAAGGTATCTGTAAAAATAAGGATCCAGGCATACAAAATACCATAGAAAACACAACTTACATCTAAGAGTAGAATTTTAGGCACAATGAAATAGGAAGACATTTAGACAGGAAGAAAACAATTTTAATTGCCCTGAAATTACACTATTGAATGCTCCTCCTACACATGCAATCAGTTCTTATTAGTAAATGCTTCCTAAATGTCATCAGTATCTATTTGATAAATCGCTTAAATTTACAAAGTGTTAATTTGTTAATTAAGAGATAATCATATACTGACTAAAGAAGCTATGTTTAATAGCCAGAGAGAGGAAAAACTCACCTGCAAACATTCTATTATTCTCAAGAGCATTAATAAAGTCAGAAGACTACGGAATAATATCTTCAATGTGCTAAGAGAAAAATTAACTACAAATTAGAATTGCAAACCTGGAAAAATATGTTTCAACAATGTTTTTTTCAAAAGAACAAAAGCAGAGGGTTAACTACCAACAGATTTTTACTAAAGGAACATCTAAAGCAAACATCTTGGAAGGAAAATTATTTTAAATAGATGTAGATGCATAAATAAATAGCAGATAAATTAATAATAAAAAGTTGTATAATGTCTAATGTCTCAGATTGAAAATAAAAAGAATTGAAATACTGGACAGAATTAGCCTGTAGGTTGGGAGTAGTTTCATTGCATTAAAATGATTTACGGTTTTTATATTGTTCAGGAAGAAAATTGCAATGTTAACTAAACTTCTGTGTGGTAATATTGCAAAGATTACATGAAAAAATGGAAGTAGAGGAAACAACTTCCAAATAGTAAAAGAAAAAATAAAATGGAATAAGAGAACAAAAGTAAACAATCCAAAGAATGCAAGAGAGAAGAAAAGAAGTATTAAAAAAAAGTGACAAAGTGTATAAAGTAAGAGAGCGAAAAAATTCAGATATGTCAATAGTCACAATAAATAAAAACAGAATTTATTAGGTAGGTTTAAAAATCAAAATCTGTGAGTAAAGATGAGTGAATACTAGAGGCCTAATGTATATACCATGGTGACTACAGTTAATGTATTGTATACTTGAAATTTGCTGAAAGAGTAGATTCCAAGTGTATTTACCACACCCACATACAAAAGGCAAATGTGTGAGGTGATGAATATGTTAATTAGCTGGATTGTGATAGGTATATCAAAATATCACGTTGTATAGCCTAAGTCTATATATTTTTTATTTATCATGCCTCAATAAAGCTGAAAAAAATCCAGGAATAGTCTGATAAGAGAAACACCTATAACATAACTTGAGAAGGTAGAAAAGAAAGAAATGTAAAAGGAGCTTGTGTAACGATTTTAATACCAACACAAAATATGCTTAAAGACTAAAAGCATCAGTAGAAATAGAAAAGGTGATTAAATAATGTTTAAGAGCTCAGTTCACCAGGAATATATTATAATTCTAAGCCTACATGCACCTAATAAAATCATCTCAATATATATGCACAAAATTATAGAGGAATAGATTAATAAACACATCACTATTATGAAATGTGTTAACACCCTCTTTCTTTTAAAAGGTTAGACAAAAGAAAGTAAATTATAAAAAAGTTGAACATCATAACTAATATGCTTAAATCAATAGATATGCATGAAATAATCCATTATTAGAGAACGTATCGTGTTCTCAAGAGCAAAAAGAATATTTAAAAAAATTAAGATGTATTAATCCATAAAGCTAGTCTCAAACTTCCAAAAACTGATGTCATGCAAACAACATCACACTGATATCACATAGTTTACCTCAGGGAAATTAGATTAGAAGTAAATTGCAACAAATAAATTAACATATAAAAAACCGAAATTAAAAATCATGTGTTTAAATAATTCATAGGTCAAAAATCAGAAATAATAAATATAAGATACTGTGAAAAACAGGATCATGATGAAATTACCATATATCAAGACTCGTAGTATGCAGTAAAAGCAGCATTTTAGGAGCAACATAGTGTAAATTTGCTAATATTTGAAAAGAAGGCAAAAATAGAGTAAGTTAGATATCTAAATTAGTAAATAGAAGGAACAATAGGATAAACCCCCAAAGAATAATGGCTATGGTAAAAAAATTTATAAACTAGCAAGGGCAAAAGTGATTTCTCTAAAAGACAATTCAAACAAAACTCTGATGAGACTGAGGAAAAAAGTTACAAATATTATCACTTCTTGAAAAAGCTCATTACTGCAGAGAGTGGAAAACGAAAAGATAGATTCAGGCAAACTTATAGAAATGCTTGAGAGTATTAACAAAATAGATGAATACCTAGAAAATGTACAATATCAAAACTGATGGAAGGGAAATAAAAAGTTGATTGAAAGGATAAGAATTTGAATTACCCTAAAATCAGTAACTAATTGAATACCTAGTAGAAAATATTCTCTCAGAGAAAACAACTGGCTCAGATGGTTTTATATACCAGTTATACTAAGTATTCAATGAAGATATGATAATTCTCACAAACTTTTCCAGAGAATAGAAAGGATGATAACAGTTCCCAAGTCATTTAATAAGGTATATATAACCTTGATGCTGAAGTTAAAGAAAAGGACAGCATGAGAAGGGGAAAAGGGGATTATAGAATGGTTATAGAAAACAGAAATATAACATAAACATTAATATAATAAAAATGGCAGTAATATGATAAAAAAGAACTGTATTGGAAGGAAGAATACAGTCCAATAGCATAGTAGAAAGTCTGATCATTTATATATTCAAAACATATAATTCATAGTGAACAAGTTAGGTTTATCCCAGGAAAATAAATCTGCTTTAAAGCAATAATAATCATATGCATTTCATTCACCATGAAAGAGAAAAACTATGATTCTCTCAATTAATACATAAAAATATTTCATAAGGTTCAACAATCCATCCATAATAAAAATTTTTATCAAAGTTGGAATGGAAAAGAATATCTTTATCAAAACCTATCATTGATAATGTCAAATACAAATCTTTTAAAAAATTTTATTTGTTTTTGGGAAACAGGTGGTTTTTGATTACATGGATAAGTTCTCTAGTGGCTGTTTCTGAGTTTTTTGTGCACCTGTCACCTGAGCAGTGTATATAGTAATGAGTATACACTGGATATACAATAAGTAGTCTTTTATCTGTCATCCTGTCCCACCTTTCCCCTTGAGTCCCTGAAGTCCATTACATCATTCTTACACCTTTGAGTAACTTAGCTCCCACTTACAAGTGAGAACACATGCTATTTGGTTTTGCATTCCTGAATTATTTCATTCAGAGTAATGGTCTCCAACTCCGTCCAGGTTGCTGCAAGTGCCATTATTTCATTCCTTTTTATGACTGAGTAGTATTCCATGATGTATATATACCAAAATATATACCAAATTTTCTTTATCCACTCACTAGTTGATAGGCATTTAGCTTGGTTACAATTTTTTTTTTTTTGAGATGGAGTCTTACTGTGTTGCCCAGGCTGGAGTGCAGACACACTATCTCGGCTCACTGCAACCTCCACTTCCCAGATTCAAGCAATTCTCCTGCCTCACCCTTCCAAGTAGCTGAGATTATAGGCATCCACCACCACAGCTGGCTAATTTTTTTTTTTTTTTTTTTTTTTTTTTTAGTAGAGACGGAGTTTCACCATGTTGGCCAGGCTGGTTTCAAACTCCTGACTTTAAGTGATCCTGTCTTCGCCTCTCAATGTGCTGGGATTACAGGCATGAGCCACCATGTCCAGCAACTTGGTTACAATTCTTAACAGCTAAGTAGTAGAAGTGTTCCCTGTGGAATCAGAAAAAAACAAAAGTATTCACTATCACTTCTTCTATTTAGTGTTTTGATGTAGGTTCTACTAGCCAGACAACAGGTAAACATAAAATATATGGATACTGGAAGAAAGAAGGAAAATTCATTATTCACAGATCATATGACTGTCAGTTTAGAAAACCCAAATGAATCTGCAGACAACTTATAAGATTTAGTAAAGGAATTAAAAATGCTGTTTAGATACAGCAAAATCTATGAAGAAAAGTAAATTACATTTTACCAAACAGAGTCTGTTTATAAAAACATATTATTTATCATAAAGCTCATAAAGATAACAACTGCATCTAGAAACAATGAATGCCTAAGACTTTTGTGAAGGCGGTTATAAACTTTTAAAACAGATATTAAGAGGTCTAAAGCAAAGAAGAAATAAAACAATGTTCACTGATAGAAAGACTAAAGTCACTAAGGCATAAAGTTTTTTGCAAATTGATCTTTAAGTACAATGCAATTCCAGCAAAAAATCAAGATTTTTAAGAAACTCGACATATTTATTGTAAAATATATATGGATGAAGAGAGTCTACAAGTGACCCAAAACCTTTCTAATAAGCTATAACAAAAGGTAGATTTGCTCTATCGCAAAGTAAGGCATTTTTAAAGCAATAAATAACCAAGAGAGCCTGGTATTAAGGCAGGGATAGTAATGCCAAGAAATGCAACTACCATGGTTTCAATTTCTACTGCAAAACTCACATTGAAATTTAATTGCCAATGCAACAGTATTGGGAGGTAGGGCTTTTAAGAGCTGATTAAGTCTCTGCCCTAATTCATGAACCAATGCCATTATCTATTGGAAATGGGTTAGTTATCACAGGAATGGGCTCCTGATAAAAAGGCAAGTTTGGCCCCCATTTGCTTTATGTCTTATGTTGTGTGATATTCTGCTGTGAGATAACCCTCATCATGTTCTTGGAGTTCCCAGGCTCCAGAAACATAAGCCAAATAAACTTCTGTTCTATTTATAAATTACCCAGTTGGTGGTATTCTGTTATAGTAGAGGAAAACAGGCTAAGTATGGAGAGACCAGAAACAAACCCATAAATACATGATCATTTGATAGATGATGGAGATGTCATTACAGATCACTGCGGAAATGTACAACTATTCAATAAATGGTGCTGAGATATTTGGTTACCTATATCGGGGGATTGACTATACTGTACACATAATGTCATTTCTAAAGATATTAAAATGAGCAGGGAGGGGGTGCTTGTAAGATGATGGATATGTTAATTTGTTTGACTGTGGTAACCATTCATTATGTATATCAAAACATCATTTTGTACACCTTAAATACATACAATATATAGAAAAAATGCAGTTGAAAAATTTAAATGGTGAAATTTAAAAGTATTTAGAAGATAGTATACGGGTGACTACCTTTATGAGTTCAGGATATAAAAAATTTTTAATGAGGAATAAAAGCACTAAATAGAAGAAGAAAGATTGGCTGCTTTGAAATTATAAACTCATTTTATCAAAAGACATCACAAAGAGTAAAAAGTCAAAATCTGGAGAGTATATTTTTGAGATATATAACTGAAAAAGAACTTGTATCAATAATATAGAAATTAATATTACAATTACTAAAAGTTAGCAAAATACCAATAATAAAATGGTCAAAAGATATGAACGGACATTTCAACAAAGAGAAAACATAAACAGAAAAACATGTAAAACAGAAAAACTTTCCTGTGAAAAGATGTTCAGTCTTATTATAAATCAGGAAAACGCAAATGAAAGCTGCATAAGCTACAACTTAACACCCACACATTGCCAAAAACTGAAGCTGGTGAATGCCAAGTGTTTTGAGTGCTCCAGTGCTGCTGTGGGAAAATATATGGTGCAACCACTAGGAACATGCTTTTCTGCATGTGCTACAACTCTGCAAATCCACTTCTAGATATATATACCTGAGAAATTATTGTTCATGTTCACAAGAAATGTATACAATATTTTTTAATAGAAGGATTGTTATAGAATAAAACTGGAAACAACCCAATTATTTATATACAGGAGAATACATTTTTGAATTATGATTTGTTCACACAGTGAAATAGCAATGAAAATGAATGAATTATAAACAGACACAGAACATGATTGAATCTGAGAAATAAAAGAGTGTTTTAGAAGTCTGTGTACAGTACGATATCACTTTTATAAAGTTCAAAGCCATGCAATACTGTGTTCGGATACACATATGCACATGTAATAAAGGTGTAAATAGTAAGGCATGATAAACAACAAAACTAGAAGAGTGGTTACATAGAAGGATTGGGAAGAAGTTCTCCCAGGTGTTTTGCTATTATGCCTCACAATATGTATGTATGTTATATATATTTTTACATAGATATCAAATATTGCAAAATAAAATCATCTAAAAACTATATTTTTTATTCAGTGTAATAGTTCTTTAAGAAAGAATTGGGAATGAGGAATTTGGCAAAATAATGATTTTGAGGATGACTGACATCTTAAGTCACTCAGTATCCCTGAATTTCAGTAATATTATTTGGAAATTGAAGTCACTAACATAACCTGAACACAAGCTGTAAACTATATAATATAAATGTGAGGATTTTGAAATAAAACACCATCTGCTTACCTGTGAGTAGCAACAGGAGAACTGCACTGCATATTCAGATGACTAGATTCTCAATCTACCTTTGCTGCTGGCATCCTGGGCATATTTGGACAACTTGCCTACTTTCCTTGGATTCATTTTAACCATCCATGGATGTAGCATATGAATTTATAATGTTCCTTTTGGTTTAAAGATAATACTTGTGCCATTCTTTGTATCTTAACGTTTATTTTTATGTTCTGTTTCCATTCCTTCTTTCCACAGAGAAAACACCTAAAGTTTGTGTTACAATCATAGTGATAATTGATTTTATCTTTACCTAGATAATTATGGGACTCCAACTGTGACTGGTATAAGCTATTTCTACCATAACTTGTGGCTGGTTCCAGCTACCCTCTTGAGAGATCCTAGGTGGCCCTTGTTTTATTTTGATGACCCTGCTATGACCATTGAACTCCAATATATGGCAATTCACTCCTACCTCAAGATGTCCTGGTGGTGCCTTCTAAAGTAATATCTCCTACTTTTTTAGGAAATGTGCAAGCTTTCATTTTTTTTTGATTTGTCTAGCACCAGAAAATCAGTTATTCCCAAATCCCTTAAAATTTTTGTTCTGTGAGTCCTTATGGAAATGGGCCTACTGGTAGCTTGTCCAGAGGTACCAGTGCCCTTGAGCTATGTAACCAGTAGGACCACATCATCAGTACCTTAGTTAATCACTGCCTCAATAATGCTGCATAAAAGCATTCAAGCTCAGTGGCTTACAACAGCAAGCATTTGGTTTTTTCACTGATTTGTATGTAGATGTGCTGGTCTGGGCTCTACATGTCTCCATATTCTTCTGGGATCAGAGACTACCTTGGGCATATTGTTTTTATGGAATGTCAGAGGCATATAAAAAGCCAAGCCAAACCACCCAAACATGTGTGTGGCTTTTACTTCAGTCATGTCTACTAATATTTCATTGACTAAATCAAGTCATGTAGCAAATCTCAACATTTAGAGGGGGAGGAAAAAAGAAGAGGGAAGGGGAAGAAGACAATATATATGTGTAAGGTATAGTCTCTTCCCATTCTAACACATTGCAAGGTCTCATGAGTAAGTGAATAAATGAGAACAATAATCCAATCCACCAAAAAGTCCCCCCAAATATTATATGATATAAAGTCAAAATAGAAAGTCAAAAAGAAGGGCTTTGAGTAAATACAAAAGACTTTTATTTTCTGCTGACTTGCAAACTTCAACCTGGTTTAACATTATTAGTTTGACTTACGAACCGTCACTAAGGTAGCAAAAATCACGATATTTCCTTGATTTACATTTACTTTAGAGTAAAGCTGTGTTCAAGTGATATTAAGTTAGCAGATAATCTAGACAGTGGCAAATAAAACAAAACGTATTCTCCAGCTATCCTGACAATGGATTGGAGGGAATAATCTAAAATGTGCATGATGAATTTGTGGGCTAATGAATGACAATGGAGGTGTATTGAGAAGAGCTCAGACTTTTTAACAAAACAAATCTGATTCTGAATTCTGGTCCCAATGACTGTCAGCTTTCAGCCACTTGCTTAGATTTTCTGAGACTCATAATCTTTGTGTGTAAAATGAGGATCATATAATCTCTGAGATATTGTTGTGATGATCTTTAAACAGATATGGGACAGTTTTAATATAATATCTGATATCTGACATGCAAGAAGTTGCAGCTATCATTCTCGAAGCATTTGTAAGATACACTAAGGAGCAGTTTAGACATTTCTGGATGTCTTTTAAAACAATTTCTTTCTTCTTTAATATGGCTAAGATATAATTTCACTTGAAAAAAAGGATGATATCCTCCTAGAAACTCTTCAAAATCTTTGATTCAGTGATTCCAAAAAGAATACTATTTATTCATTTGAGAAAACCATTTGCCACACTGCTACATACTTTCAGATGTGGAAATAAAGGGATCCCAGCTGGTTACTTTATTTTCAAACAACTACAAAGGAAACAGTAGAATTTTGGCTTCTTGGAATTTTCCTTTGAAAATTTTCACAACCATGTGTGGTTGGAATCTGGCATTTATCTTTTGCTTCCATTCTGGAAATTTATACACTTCTCTAGCATTTGGTTTGGGTAACATAACTCTTCAATTTTTGGTCATAGTCTTCCACTTGTATAATTTCCTTTCAGTGTGAAAAATGTATACCATAAGGTGTTTACACAGAAAGACTTTAGGCATAGTAATTGCCCATGGATCAGAAGAGCTAGCACAGAAGAATTAGTCATGAATAATAAGGAAACGAAAACTTACATTTACAGATTATTTTACGTGAATGACCAAGACTGAGTATATAAGATGTAATCAAAGTCAAATTTTGTAACCATTGACTTTAGAAGTATAATAAAAATATATTATCCAGCTCACATCACAAAAATATACTAGTTTCCAAGTCAACAGATGAGTGCTGCCAAATTTTAAATCGTTTACAAATTTATGTTTTAGGGACTTTCAAAAGTAGCTTTTTAAGATCATGTAGGTGAAGAGAATTGATGTCAGACACCTATTTCCTTGCTCCCTCAGTCCTTTATTATATCCATGACAACTGCTCTGCTTATCTTTTGATGAGAAAAATGATTCTAGACAGAAGTTTATAAGGAAACTAAATCTCTGGAGATTATTATTATTTTTTTCTGCTTCAAAAAAATTTCAACCTCTACTCTCCTTACTGGAATTTTTCTCTGATTCTGTTGTCCATATTTTGACTACAGCTTTCTCAAAGCTGAATTTTATATTTCTGTCTCCTTGTATTTTATTCCATAGTCTCCCTAGTCTAATTCTGATTCTCACTACCTTATTCTTGACATTGACTCTTTCCCTGCCTAGAAAAACGAGACCTGCCACTGACTGACTTACAATTCTTTGAGTCAAAAAATATTGTTGTGTCAAAAGTCTTATTTTGTTCATCTTGATTGATAGAGAGCTTGATTTATAAAACCTTCTAGCTTCAATATTGGTCATCCATCTATTCTGCATTTACTGAGTGCCAGCTATATGCCAGACATTCTACCATGCCCCAAAATACAGAAAAAGAGATGAGAAAACCAGCAATTGCAATCTGTCAGCACTTGGATCATATCTGCTCCTTACTACTTGTGTCACTTTGGGCAAGTTTCTTGAACTCTCTGTTCTGCCGTTTGTTATCTGTAAAATGATCATAATAGAGCTCTCTGTCATCAAGTCATTTTGAAAGTTAAACAATGCATACATGTATAATGCTTCAAGAGTCCATAGATTATTCCGTAAACAAGGCAAGTCCAGTGGCCTCAGAACTGTCTAATCACTACTTTTATCCTGGTCTTTTGCCTTCACTGGACTTGCCATCTCTGTTGATTAAACAGGAGGTGAAGTAGATATTGAAAAGTAGGCACAAACATGGCAAAACTCATGGTAAGATAGGTTTGTGATGATCTGTTTCTTCTCATTTGCAGAATACCTTTTGAAAGACTTTGAAGGTCAGAGACAGATACTATCATTCTGACTTTTAAGGGGCCATACATATCTTGTATCACAGCTAAAAATGCTACAGGCTCATCTGGCTTTTAAAAAGAAGAACTTGAACAGATATTAATCCAAATAAGACATACAAATGGCCAGCAAGCATATGAAAAGATGCTCAGCATCATTAATTGTCAGGGAATTGCAAATCAAAACTACAAGGATTTATCACCTCACATCTGTTGGTGTGTCTAATATCAAAACCCAAAATATAAGTGTTGGAGGATTTGGAATAACTAGAACACTGTACACTGTTGGTGGGAATGTAAAATGGTCTAGCAGTTATAGAAAATGGTATGGAGGTTCCCAAAAAAGTTTAAAAAAGAAGTACTATATGATCTAGCAATTCCAAATCTGGGCATATATTCAAAATAATTAAAATACAGATCTCAGAGAGACATTTGTACACTCATGCTCATTGCAACATTATTCACAATAGCCAAGATATGTAAACAACCCAAGTGTTCACTAACAGATGAATAAAGAAAATGTGGAATATACATACAATGGAATTATTTAGCCTTAAAAAAGAAGGGAATCCTGCCATCTGTGACATCCGGAGAACATTATGCTAAGTAGAATAAGCCGGACACAGAGGAATGAATACTGCCTGATTCTACTAACATGATGTATCAATAATAGTAAAACTTACAGGGGCAGAGAATACAACGTGATTGCCAGGGGCTGGAGGTGAGGGAAAACAGGCACTTGTTCAATGGGTATAAAGCTTTACTTGTGCTAGATAAATTCTAGAGATCTAATGTATAACATAGTACTTACAGTTAACAATAATGTATTGTACAGTTCGAAATTTGTTAACAGAGTAGATTTTATGCTAAATATTCTTATCACAAAAATGGTACACAGGAAAACTTTGGAGGTGTTGGGTATGTTTATTACCTTGATTGTGGTGGTGTTTCACTGGTGTTTGTATATGCCTAAACTCATCAAATTATACACATCAAATGTGTGCAGGTCTTTGTAAATCAATTGTGCCTCATTAAAGCTTTTAAAAATTTTGTCTTCATTTGATAATGAGGGCTATTCAAAAAGGCTGATCACTGCTTACAAGATAGAACATACTTTGGGCTGCGTACTGAGTCTTTATATGGGTAGTCTTCATGTGTTTACACTTCTTTGTCTTATGTTTATGCAATCTTATAACAGAATGAGGTGAGATTTTAACACTGGCAAATTAGTATGTGACCTGGGAGTATTTAGCTTTAGCAGAATTAAAATGGTTTAAATTCCTAAACAAGAATAGTATTCATGATTCATATATATTACATTTGTATATATTCTACAACAAACCATTATTTTATTACTTAACTTATTAAGCTGACAGTTATTACCACAGACTAGGCATTCAGGATACAGATACAGAAGACAGTTTCTGTCTTAAAGAACTGATGATTTAGTGGAAAAGATATACCTGAACATAAGTGTTTATAAGCACAAGGATAACACTAGTATTATACATGAGCTATACACGGACATTAAAGAACTGAAGAGGGACCAAGAGAATGTGTACTTATTGCAGTGATTTATGGTCACTGGTTTTTCTCCTTTAACTTATTAGATGCTGCACAAAGATGGACAACATTCTGTAGCACAGCTAAGTACACGTTTGGAGCTTACTTTTTTGTAACAAGAAATTTTATTTTATTTTTATTTATTTTTAATTTTTTGTTACCATAGGTTTTGGGGAACAGGTGGTATCTGGTTACATGAGTAGCTTCTTTAGTTGTGATTTTTGGTGCATCCATCACCTTAGCAGTATACACAGCACCCAGTTTGTTGCCTTTTATCCCTCACCTCCCTCCCACCCTTTTCCCGAGTCCCCAAAATTCATTATATCATTTTTATGCCTTTGTATTTTCATAGCTTAGCTCCCACTTATGAGTGAGAACATAAGAAGCTTGGTCTTCCATTCCTGAAGAACTTGCTTTTTAAAATGAGGAAACTAATAAAAATTGGTTTCTCACATTATAAAAAAATCATGAGAAAAACAATACATTATCAATTGATTGTTAATGTATTGTTTTTGTAGTAAGTGAAAGATTTGTTTTTCCTTGAATTACTGATTTTTTGGCTGGTTGCATCATTCTTTTTGTGCTGTGTAGACACAACCATAGGTGGTTTTAGTTTGTAGTCTCAAAAAGTTTGAGGTGATATGCGCTTGGGATGTCTCATTGGAAAAGGGTTTGGAACAATAGAGAGAAAAAGAACACTAGAATGGGAAGACTTATCTCTTCTTTGCAGTTTTACCAGAAACTGGAGTTCTTAAGTAATAAACAACCATCAAGTAATTAAAGAAGGAAAAACGTGATTTTCATTATACCATGAATTGTATGATTCTTCTCTATTTTTCCTTTCTTGCCAATTCCATTTGGTATGATTGTGAAACTTTATTAATAAGCATTGTAAGTCATTTTATTTCAGAGGGTCATTTTGGTTACTCATATATGTTGTGTGTAAGACTAACTGGTATAATTTAAAATTTTTTTCTCTTCTGAAAACAGTTAGTTTGCTGAAGTCTTAAAATATGTTATCTGAGTTTAATTCTTTCTATTTAGACTTTATCCTGTAACCATTTGGACATTTATTTACTTCATATGGACAACCACCTCTCTTCATTTGATCACTTCTACATTAAAAGTCTATAATATGGTATTTTGGGCAGAAAATGTAAAGAATAAGTCACAATTCCTGACTATCGGTAGCTTTCTACCTAGTAGAAGAAACTGAATGCAACAGTATCTATAATCAGATAAATCAGATAATATTTGGCAAAGGCTATGATTTATTCATTCATTCTACAAAAAAATGTTTTATGCATCTCCCATATTCTGAACATTATGTGAGATTCTGGGGACAATGTCATGAAGAAGGCAGAGACATTTTGTGACCTCATGGTTTGATGGGGATGACAGACATTTACCAAGAATTAAAGAGCCTTCACTACGGGCCAGGCATGTAAGAATCAGAGATAGAAGATCCTGAGTAAAGGTGCTGATAACTTAATGGAGAAGAGCACCAGAAAACAAACAATGACTAAGCATTATGAGAAACTCACACAAAAGGTGTAGGTAGGACATTACAAAAGGACATAAAAAAATGAAGCCATCATCCTATTTTCTAATCATAGGTTTATATACTTGTTTTATTACATGCTGCATAAATATGGGCAACATTCTGTAGGTCGACTACAAAATTATAGGTGCTCTGAGAACTTGATCAATCCTCAGAAGCTCTTGAGCTAAGAATAGCTTTCAGAGGTAATTTGGCTATGTCTTTACATCTGTGCCTCTGTTAGTCATTGGCAATGGGGACTTCCTTGGAAAAGTTATTATCTGGGGGATGACAGTTTTCTGCAACTAGGGGCAATTCCAAGTGATAGGTATAGCTGGGAGCTGTGAACAATGTTTAAACTTAGATGGGCCCAATATGGTAGGTGGAAACCCAATTCCATGCGGCACACTTTCCTTTTAGTTTTTGCCTTGAAGACTATAGAAGGATTTAGAAAGGTTTGAGAAGAGGAGGTGGCATATATGGATTTTAGTTTTAGAAAGTTATTTCAGATAGTACTCTAATGCATAATTTGGTGAGCTGATATATACTGATAAGTGAAACCCATTTGCAGGCTATTGCAATAGGTAAGACCCAATTCAAACCTATGCAAAGTTTTCTCAACTCTTAACCAGAATAATTATTCTCTCTACCGTTCTTCCATTGGTTATATTTTTATTTTAGTCCCAACCATACTCAATTTATGTCATCAGTAGTTGACTCTGTGTATGTCTTGTTGTAGTCTGTGAATTTCTTTAAAGCAATAGCCACACAGACATATTCTCGTCTGTATCTCTCAAAGGGTCAGCATTGAACCATAAATAAAATGGACATTTGATAAAAATATTTTGAATTAAATGTTTCTTTTTCTTTCTTTTTTTGTTTGTTTTGAGACAGAGTCTCACTCTGTCATCCAGGCTCCTAGGCTGGAGGGCACTGTGCAATCTCAGCTCACTGTGACCTCCACCTTCTGGGTTCAAATGATTCTTGTGCTCAGCTTCCTCAGTAGCTGGAATTACAGTAGTGTGTCACTGCACCTGGCTTATTTTTGTATTTTTAGTAGAGATGAGGGTTTTGCCATGTTGCCTAGGCCGATCTCAAATTCCTGGCTTCAAGTGATCTGTCTACCTCAGTCTCCCAAAGGGCCCAGCCCAAATTGAACATTTCAATTGCATTCAGGGAAGAAATAATAAGATTCTAAAATTGGGTTAATAGTAAGAACAGAGACTCTTACTGATGAAGAACACTGAGGAGGTAGAATGTGAAGAAGGACTTTTGGGTGTATGACATAACTTCTGTAATATAGAAATTATTTGTATATCAAATATACTGAAACACAACTACTAGAATTTATTTACATTTATGTATTTATTTGGTACATTTTCCTGGGCCATTTCTTAAAACACTTCCCCTCTTTATATGAGTTTCTCAAAGTTTGTTTTTCCAATTTATACTCCAGAGGGAAAACATAATTTGGAAGTTGTTTCTACTTTTTAACGTTGTTTTATAACATGTCTACCTAAGACATTAAAGTTCAGGTTAACAGTTCTGTCTTAGTAAAACTGATTTTGGAAGATCCTTTCTGCCCATATTTCAGATGAATGCTCTGAATTCGTTTGTCAACTCTGTCAAGGTTATATGACTCCAGAAAACCATCAAGACTTCCAGAAATAATAAAGAATAAAAGTATTTTTCTTTCTCAGTGTATGATTTGGTCAAGAAAAGACATGACCTATGAAATTAAAATATATCTTGGAAGTATGAAAATGGCTTTGATTCAAATGCATAAAGTTTTCCAAAGCTGAGAGGGAGCACATTTAATCTGTAAAGAAAGACGTTATAATGTGGTGGCAAATGCATGGAACATGGCATCAGAAAACAGACTGTCAAGTTATATGATCATGGGCAATTCAATGTTTCCATGTTTTATTCTTCTCTTAAGAATGAGGTAACATTATTTCCTGTTGTAACCAACTTGTAGGAATGATATAAAAATACAATTAGCTTAGTGAAATATATGGGTAGAGGAAGCAGTGGGAAGAGCCCTATGGGCACTCTTGATCCCAAGAGAAGCCATTTTTGACTTTGTCTCACAGGGTCCTTGGAGAGGGCTGCCGGTAAAAGAGGGGAAAGACTACAGGGAGAAGGAAAGTTCCATCTGAACTTTGTAATAATTTTGAGCTAATATGAAGTTCCCTGGACAGAATCCAGAGGAGAGGGGAAAGGGGAGTGCAGATATGAGCACAGAAGCTACAGCAGGTGGGGAGTTGGGATTCCTGAAAGTCCTGCTTGTTTTCTCAGTAGGGAGGCTTGGAGCCTGGGGGAAGTTCTCAGCCATGCTCACCTGCTGCCTGGAAATAAAATCAGTGCTACTGGGGGGGGGGGGGGCTGGGGGGCTGGCGGGAATGGGAATAGTGGGAATGAGACTAGCCTTTTGGGTTATGTGGGAGCTGGGTGAGGCCTGTCACTGTGGGCTTTCTACCACTCCCCTGGAAACCTGTATGACACAGAAAAGGGAGTCATAATCCCCCTGGGAACATAACTCCATAGGTCTGAGAGCCATATCCCCAGCCCCCACAGCAGCCACAGCAAGACCCACCCAAGGAGAGTTTGGGCTCAGACAGGCTAAACCCAGTCCCCACATTATGGTCTTTCCCTATCTGCCGTGATAGCTGAAGACAAAGGACATAAACGCTTGGGGGCTCTATGGCCCTGCTCACCAACTTAGAAACCCAAATATTTATCCAGGCGACCCTAGGGCAAGCTTGTATCCTCCCTATACTATTGCAGCTGATGCTCTCCTGAAAGTGCCAGCTCCTAACTGGAGACCAAACAACACAAAACCAATGCACTAAACAAAACTATAACCAAGGATCCTCACAAAGTCCAATTCACTCTCCTGCTACCTCCACTAGAGCAGGTGCTGGTATCCATGGCTGAGAGACCTGAAGACAGATCACGTCACAGGACTCTTTGCAGAGTCCCCAGTACCAGCCCAGAGCCTGGTAGCTCTGTTGGGTGGTTAAACCCAGAAGAGAAATAACAATCACTGCAGTTCAGCTCTCAGGGAGCCCCATCCCTAGAAGAAGCAGAAAGTACCACAGGAAGGGAACAGCTCCTGGGACAAAAGAATCTGAACAGCAGTCCTTAAGCTCCAAATCTTTCCTCTGACATAGTCTACCCAAATGAGAAGGAACCAGAAAAATAATTCTGGTAATATGACAAAGCAAGGTTCTTTTACATCCCTGAAAGACCACATAGCTCACCAGCAATAGATCTAAACCAAGAAGAAATCTCTGGATTGCCAGAAAAAGAATTCAGAAGGTCAGTTTTTAAGCTGCTGAAAGGTGAATACTAACTTGTATTTTAAAATGTTACAAGATATGGACAGAAAAATCTCCAGAGAAATAGATAACATACATAAAAATCAATCACAACTTCTGGAAATAAAAGACACACTTAGACAAATGCAATATACATTGGAAAGTCTCAACAATAGAATCAAGAAAGTAGAAGAAAGAATTTCAGAACTCCAAGACAAGTCTTTTGAATTAACCCAATGTGACAAAAACAAAGAAAAAGAATGAACGAGGCCTCCAAGATGTTTGGGATTATGTTAAATGACCAAACCTAAGAATGATTGGTGTTCCTGAGGAAGAAGAGAAATCTAAAAGTTTGGAAAACATATTTGAGGGAATAATAAAATTTCCCCAGCCTTACTAAAGACCTGGACATTTAAATACAAGAAGCTCAAAGAACACCTGGGAAATTCATTGCAAAAAGTTAATAACCTAGGCACATAGTCGTCAGGTTATCTAAAGTCAAGATGAAGGAAATAATCTGTATCAGGTAACCTACAAAGGAACACTTATCAGATTAACAGCAGACTTCTCAGCAGAAACCCTACAAGCTGGAAGGGATTGGGGTCCTATTTTAGCTTCCTTAGATAACAAAACAGTTAACAGCCATGAATTTTGTATCCAGTACTAAGCTTCATAAATGAAGGAAAGATACAATCTTTTTCAGACAAGCAAATGCTGACAGAATTTGACACTACCAAGCCAAGACTATAAGAACTGTTAAAAGGAGCTCTAAATCTTGAAATAAATCATTGAAATACACCAAAATAGGAACTCCTTAAAGTGTAAATCTTACAGGACCTATAAACAAAAACACAATTAAAAAAACAAGGTATTCAGGCAACAAATAGCATGATGAATAGAATAGCACCTCACATCTCAATACTAATGTTGAATATAAATGGCCTAAGTGTTCCACTTAAAGGATGCAGAATGGCAGAATAGACACAAATTCACTAACCAAATATCTTCTCACTTCAAGAGATTCACTTAACACATAAGGACTCACATGAACTTAAGGTAAAGGGGAAGAAAAATATATCCCACATAAATGGACACCAAAAGGGAGCAGGAGTAGCTATTCTTATATTAGACACACACACACACACACACATGAAAATTAAAGCAACAACAGTTAAAAAACACAAAGAAGGACATCATATAATGATAAAAGTCATTATATAATGACTAGTCCAACAGGAAACTATCACAATCCTAAATATATATGCATTTAAGACTGGAGCTCTCAAATTTACGAAACAACTACTACTAGACCTAAGAAATGAGATAGACAGCAATACAATACTACTGGAGGACTTCATTACTCCACTGATGGCACTAGACAGCTCATCAAGACAGAAAGTCAACAAAAAACAACAAACCCTTAAACTATACCCTAGAACAAATGAACTTAACAGATATTTAAAAAGCATTCTATTGAACAACTGCAGGATATACAGTTTATTCATCAGTATGTGGAAAGTTCTCCAAGATAGATGATATGATAGGCCACAAAACAAGTCTCATCAAATTATAGAAAATAGAAATTATATCAAGTACTTTCTCAGACCACAGTGGAAAAAATTTGAAATCAATTTCAAAAGGAACCCTCAAAACCATGCAAATACATGGAAATTAAATAACCTACTCCTGAATGATCATTGGATCAACAATAAATTCAAGATCAAAAGAACTGAACAATAATAGTGACACAACCTATCAAAACCTCTGGGATACAACAAAGGTGGTGCTAATAGACAAGTTCATAGCATTAAATGCCTAAATGAAAAAGTCTGAAAAGAGCACAAATAGGCAATCTAAGGTCAAACCTCAATGAACTAGAGGAACAAGAACAAACCAAACCCAAACCCCGCAGGAGAAAAGAAATAACTAAGATCAAAGCAGAACTAAATGAAATTGAAACAAAAAAAAAACACACAAAAATTAAATTAAACAAAAAATCTGGTTATTTGAAAACATAAATAAAATTGATAGACCATTAGTGAGATTAACCAAGAATAGAAGGAAGAAGATCCAAATAAGCTGAATTAGAAATGAAATGGGAAATATTACTAACAATGCCACAGAAATACAAAATATCATTCAAGGCTGCTATGATCACCTTTATTTGCACAAACTAGGAAATCTAGGGGAGATGCATAAATTCCTGGAAATATACAACCATCCTAGATTAAACCAGGAAGAAATAAAAACTCTGAACAGACCAATAGCAAGCAGCAAGATTGAAATGTTAATTTAAAAAATGCCAACAAAAAAAGTTCAGGACCAGATAGATTAATAGCTGAATTCTATCAGACATTCAAAGAAGAATTAGCACCAATCCTTTTGACACTATTCCACAAGGTAGAGAAAGAGGGAATCCTCCTTAAATCATTCTATGATAAGATAAATCAATATCACCCTAATACTAAAACCAGGAAGGGACATAACAAAAAAAGAAAACTACAGACCAATATCCCTGATTAACATAGATACAAGAATCCTCAACAAAATACTAGGTAACTGAATCCAATAGCATATAAAAAAGATAATCCACCATGATCAAGTGAATTTCATACTAGGGATGCACAGCTACTTTAACATATGCAAGTCAATAAATGTGATACACCACAGAAACCATTAAAAACAAACATCACACGATCATCTTAATAGACTCAGATAAAGCATTTGACAAAATCCAGCATCCTTTATGATTAAAACCCTCAGCAAAATTGGGACAAAAGAGACATATCTTAAGGTCATAAAAGCATCTATAACAAACACACCACCAACATTACATTAAACAGGGAAAGTTGAAAGCATTCCCCCTGAGAGATAAAACAAGACAAGGATGCCCACTTTCACCACTTTTTTCATCATGGTACTGGAAGTCCTAGCCAGAGCAATCAGACAAGAGAAAGAAAGCAAGAGCATCCAAATCAGTAAAGAGGAAGTCAAAATGTTGCTCTTCACTGATGATATGATTATATTCTTATAAAACCCTAACGACTCATCTAAAGAACTCCTAGAACTGAGAAATGAATTCAGTAAAGGTTCTGGATACAAAATTAATGTACACAAATTAGTAATCCTGCTATACACTAATAGTGACCAAGCTGAGCAAGCTGAGAATCAAATCAATAATACAACCTCTTTAACAACAGCTGCAGAAAATAAAATAAGAACCATACCTAAGCAAGGAGGTGAAAGACCTCCACAAGGAAAGCTACAAAACACATTGCTGAAAGAAATCACAAATGAAACAAATTAAAATGCATCCCATGCTCATGGATGGGTAGAATCAATATTATGAAAATAACCATACTGCTTTAACAAATGGTGCCAAGATAATTGGCTAGCCACATGTGGGAGAATGAAACTGGATCCTCATCTTTTACCTTACACAACAATCAACTCAACATGGATCAAAAACTTAAATCTAAAACCTAAAACAATAAAAAATTCTCGAAGATAACACTGGAAAAACCCTTCTAGACATTGGCGTAGATAAAGACTTTATGAACAAGAACCCAAAAGCAAATCCAACAAAAACGAAGATAAATAGATGGGACTTAATTAAACTAAAAAGCTTCTGCACAGCAAAAGAAATAATCAGCAGAGTAAACAGATAATTCACAGACTGGGAGAAAATCTTCACAAACTATGCATCTCAGTAAGAACTAATACATAGAATATAGAGGAACTCAAACAAATCAGCAGGAACAAACCAAATAATCCCATGAAAAAGTGAGTTAACACATGATCTCACTCATAAGTCACAGTTCAACAATAAGAACACGTGAACACAGGGAGAGGAACAACACACACTGGTGCCTATTAGGGGGTGGGAGGCAAGAGGAGGGAACTTAGAGGATGGGTCAATAGGCGCAGCAACCACCACGGCACACATATACCTATGTAACAAACCTGCACATGTGTCCTGGAACTTAAAGTAAAATAAAATAAAATAAAAAATAAAAAAAGAAAAGAAAAAAGTGGGTTAAGAACATGAATAGACATTTATAAAAGAAGATATACAAATGGCCAAGAAACATATGAAAAAATGCTCAACATCACTAACAATCAGGGAAATGCAAATCAAAACGAAAATGTGATACCACTTTACTTCTGCAAGAAAGCATATAGTCTAAAGAGCAAAAAAATAGTAGACATTGGCATGGTTGTAATGAAAAGGAAACACTTTTACACTGTTGATGGGAATGTATACTGCTACAACTGCTGTGGAAAACAGCATGGAGATTCCCTAAAGAACTAAAAGTTGATCTACCATTTGATCCAGCAATCTCAATACTGGGTATCTACTCAGGGGAAAAGAAGTAATCATACAAAAAAGATACTTACACACCCGTGTTTATAGCAGCACAATTCACAATTGCAAAAACATGGAACCAGCCCAAATGCCTATCAATCAATGAGTGGATTAAGAAAATATAGTGTATATATATACACCATAGAATACTACTCAGTCGTAAAAAGGAACAAAATAATATCATTTGCAGCAACCTGGATGGCCAATATTCTAAGTGAAGTAATGCAGTAATGAAAAAACAAGCATGGTATGTCCTTATTCATAAGTGGGAGTTAAGATATGAGGACGCAAAGGCATAAGAATGATACAATGGACTTTGGAGTCTCAGAGAAAGGCTGGGAGTGGGGGTGAGGGATAAAAGACTAATTATTGGGTACAGTATACACTGTTTGGGTCACTGGTGTGCAATAATCTCAGAAATCACCACTAAAGAACTTGTCCATAACCTATAATCAACTGTTCCCTGAAAACCTATTGAAATAAAAAAAAATACAATTAAGTGGAAATGGTTTCTATATTGTAAAATGCCATGTAAGTCTTTGTATAACATTTGTTTTCCAAATATTTTTGTTTTGAAACACCCCATACTTAGAATAATACTTGATTGAACTAACTTTAATATTAGAATACATTGGTCTTTAGTTAGGTATGGTAACTAAAATTCATTAAGTGCTAACCCCCTTATAGCCATTTTGCTAAGAATGATGTCATTTAATTTTTCTAACAACCCTATGATAAAGGTAAAATCATTTTACTCATTTTACTGATGAGAGAACTAAAGTATATACAAGGATATGAGATGGTGTTTAAATTGCCAGTATACTACATTATTACATGTATGTAGATAGACAGTGGTGGAGCAGTTAATGTATGAGCATGTGCTGTGCTGCATATATGTATGTGTGTGCATGTGTATTATACATACAGAAATACATAAATATCTACAACAGGGAAACTTGTTTATCAAAAAAGTATGCTGCTACAGACATATAAGGTATACATCACTAAATATAAATCTGGAGTCGTTAATTTCGGAAATCGTCTACTAGGTGTGAAACACCATGCTCAATGTTCTAAACCAGTGTTGTCTCATAGAAATATAACATGAGTCATATATGTAATGTGAACTTATCTGATAGCCACATTGAAAGAGTAATAAAATGAGTAAATTTAATAACAATATCTAGATATATAAAATGATTTAAATCCCTATTTTCCTTACAAACACAAGAAAAAAGAATTCATAGAAAAATTAAGTCATTACTTTATATTACAAAATCAAGGCTAACTTTTCAGTTTTGAAAGTTTCTGCTTTTGATATTGATGGCTGCTTTGGGCAATCTACACTTATAGATCACTAGCCTTGTGATGAAGGGCTCTCATTTCTGAGACAGTTGATTGTATTTTACATGCAATCCTTGATGAAAAAATGATGGATGTTTTTTCAGTTTTTTTCTGAACTATATCTGTAACCATTCCATGACTGTATCCTCTCCGGGTATATGTTCTATCCTACTAAATTCTGAAGCAAAGTGGTTATTAATTATTTAAATTCCACAAATATGTATCGATGTTCTGCTGTATGCTAAGTATATATAATTATGAAATAGCTTATTTCACTAGTGTAGCTAATAGTCATAGTAGAGGAAAGATAAATAAATATATAATAAAATGCAGTAAGTGATTTCTTTCTATGAAATACACAAATATAGTATAGGAGCACTTTTCCCCTGTACCTTTACTTGTTTCACACCTACTACATAAGATAAAAGTCACAGTTGCTTAGAGAACAAAGAAAACTGTGGCTATTGCCTGAAAGGAATGAAGTTTGATGCTTTGTTGAATGAGAACTTGATAGATATTTAGAATCTTCTGTACATTTCTACTCTGAGGATGTTCCTAGTTTTAAAAATATTTATAACTCAAGGTAAGGTATGCAGTGTGAAATCACCAACTTTTGTTTTATTATCGATTTTTAAACATTACTGAATAAATGGATATTAGAACATTAAAAAAAATGTAATAAGCATTTGGTTGTTTTTGCTAGCCACCTTACAAGCACTATTTTTACTTGGAGAGAATCCTTCATTGTGTAGGGGTTGGAAGTCAATCGTATATTCCTTCTCGATACTCTAGGGCAGTCAGGGCTTGGATATATGTCCTATGCTCAGCCAAGGTAAAGTCTAGTGGCTCCAAAGAGGGTTAGCTGGGGTGGCAGCAATGGTGGCATCCTAACTAGACTGCTCCCAGCTTATGACATTGGCTCTTTTCTTGACTGTCATGTCTCTGTTGCTTGTGATTTTCTGAGCTAGATTTTCCAGCGTTCCTGTTGATTCTGTGAACTACTAATAGTCTGCCAAATAATTTGATTTTGAAATCAATTAGCCAAAGTCAGTTTTAGGCATTTAGGACCAAGGATCTAACTTTTATGGTGCTTGGCACCAGAAAGTCAATGGCCTCAAAACTCAAGGAACAGAAAGACATTATCTCTGGTTAAACTGGAATTGCAGGCAGTGAAAAATCCAGTTAATGTCCAGTGAGTATCTGGTAGCTTATGGCATGCAATGACAAAAGAACTAATTACCACCCGTGGTTACCAATAATGAGGTGTCAATTAAAGGCAAGTATTTGAGGCATCACAATGATGTAATACTAGAACAGAATTAAAGTCATGCAATCGCAAGGATGCTGTGACAGGTGTTTGCTTCTAATGGAAATAAGTAAAAATAGAGAGGGAACAGGTTAAAGTTCAAAGTTTTTTACTCAAGGTATAAAACTTAGGAACTTTCCAGCATTATACTAAAATAATTTATTTTCTGTTGCAGCTACAGTGTTGAAAATCAAATGCAAAATTTGAAAATGCAGATTGTCAAATACATTTATTTGAATTCACAGAAATGCCAGGTCTTCCATGTGAAAGTGATTTTGATTAAGAAGGGACAAAAAACTTTTGATATCATCCATAGTTACATTGGATGACATCAAAAGATTCAATAACCTTGATGTACTTTGAGCCCTAACTCTCGCTGGCTTCTTTTGCCAACTGAAGCTGTGCCATCTTTTATGTCTGGTGAGGCCATTTCATCTGATTTGAAGATGATGAAGTCACTTTTTTAAAGAAAATTTATTTTCCAGGGAAGTCAATTCTTCTGAAACTTGCCTGTACCTCAATATCTGCACACACCCTGCTAGAATTGGGGAATGGAATATAAATGGAGGCCAGATTCAGAGCTTTAAGTCTAAGAGGAGGAGATTTCACTGCATTCAAAATTAAGCCTAAGAGGAGAAGATTTCACCCCAAAGAAATATAAAGAACTGGACAATTATTTTAACAAAAGTTGGAGAGATATGTGTGAGAAGATATTCTGAAATACTAAGAAAGGAAGAGCACTACATTAGATTGAATTTAATAATCAATTCAATCAAAGTGTTTTCTTGGCCAAATGGCTAAAATCTGGATTAAAACATGGCCCATGCTAAAGTTGAGATGTCCGAAATTCCTTGGCATAATGTAAATAACCCAAAGATAATGAGCAATAGAATTGATTGTGATCTATTCACCTATCCTAACCATGTCTGTTAAGAGGGTTGAGAAGTTATTCTCTTCACCAAGACCTTGATAAATATATTAGGGAGGGGGTTGTTAAGTTCTCTGAAATGTCCTGTAATGTTTTGGATGTTGAAGGGGCAATTGAAAATGAGTTCCCTGATGTCAATGGGGTGGAAAGATCCTAGGGTAGCAGAAGCCACATAAGAGTATTTTAACAACCAGAAAAAAAGTGGATGTGGCTATTATGATAAGTAATCAGAATGGCCTTACTCTGGGGGATAGTTGGTGGTAGCCTAAGAGTGCATAGGACTAGGGTGACCAAAGCTTGCGATGCCTAAGACTAAGGTAGGTCCTGAGAATGGAATTCCCAAAATCTAAATCAGTTCACAGAATCAAGACTCTTATAATAAATGTAGACTTAAGGAAGGATGCATCAGTATCACCATAAGTGCATACTGTCAATCTTGATTTTAGTCTCTTTCAAAGAAACCTGTGGTCTTTTACCAAATGATTATGTACTAGGGAATGGGAAATATCTAAAGTTTAGAGCCTGTTGCACGCTGGCTCTGAGCTAACAATAATTCCTGGGTGCCCAAATGATGACTGTACTCCATGGATAACAGTAGGGTTTAGGGCAATCAGGTGATAAATGGAATTGTGACCCATCCCCCTTCATGATGGGATCACTGTTATCTCAGCTATATTCTGCTATTGTTTTTCAGGTTGCTTATTGCATATCACTGGAAAAACAGGAAAACTGGGAGGGGTGGTCTGAAGTGATTTATCATTTCCATCAGGGGAGTAGATTTTCTGCCATGCTGTGGGATCTGGGAGACATGTGGATAAAAGTCAAGTGATCTCTTTTGGCCCACTTTCATACCACCATGTCTCTAGTCAAAACTGATAGAGGCCTAATACGGCCTTATAAATTGTGGACAACTGAGGAGTAAGCATCCTTAAAAATATAAATGTGTACTTCCAATGACACTCATCAGGTAGCACTGATAAGCACCAATGCTACCATATTACAATAAATGGAGATCCTGGACTTGGAGCAATTTAGTAATTTACCAGGCTATAGATTGCCAACTTTTGGAGAGGAGTAGTTATATTTTGGGTTGTAAAAGGGATATTTAAGTAGAATGGTAACTATTTTGAAGGAAAGGTAAGAATAGGAGCAAGGGAACATATGGGTAATGGGCAACCTAAGGAATAGATATGTGATTATTTTTCTATTAATTATCTAAGATTTCTTTCTTTTTGTGGGTATCTCCAATGTGTGGAACTTACTGGAAAGCAGAGCTCCTTTCCCCACTAAGAAAGCCTTAAGAGACAAATATTTTTTTTCTTTACTTTTTGGCAATGAGAACATTGGCATGTGGTCAATGCTTGATTTTTCCCCCAGGACAGTGCCTCTTAAGGAAGTGACGAAAGGACACAAACAGTAATTTTATGCCTTTTGCCTCACTAACACCCATGAATGCCAAGGATAGATGGAGTCTTTCCAGGCACTATCTACAGAGAATAAAACTGTGATCTCCTGGGAGGTGTCAGGAAGGCAGTAGTCATCTGGCCATAGGAGGTCAAGCAATTTATTTTCCATATAGACTTCCATTCCTCCTATTCTCAGCCCTCAGGTTGTCCCCTTATTCTTTTTACTAAATCTGATGCCTACAAGCCTCCCTGGGTTTTCTTCAGGGTGAATCAGATTTATTCTCCTCAGGATCCCAAAGTGGGGATGACTGCATTTAGAGTTACAGCGCTGTCACTTAGCTACCCCGGTAATCTCTTCCCTACACTTCTCATCTTCCAAAACTTGGTTGAAATGTTTCATCTACTGAGGTCTTCCAAATGGTTTATCTTTTTTGACTTGATACACTTTGCCTTTAATGAAATTTTTGAAGAACTTCAGGAGGCAGAGGAGAAAAAGATATATTGTTAACATATCAAGTTTAACATTGCAATCCTCAGAAACTATCCTCTTTTAATGGTTAGGGTAAGTATTATATTGTTAACATGTGTTCAGAAGTTACTGTGAATAGTATCATTGTGCTCTAAAGCACAGGGTCATATCATTATTGAAAATTGCACTAGTCATGATGGTATAGCAGCTCAGCTGAACTTCCTTTACTTTTTTACATTTATTTTTTTCCTAGTGGAAGATATCAGGACCTTCTACTAAATGGGACTACTTTTGCATCAGAGTTTGATTGACTACTATTAATGTCTGTCTCAATTTTGATTTCCAATTTAGACAATATTATGAGAAAATCCAGTCTAGAGACATGCCAAAACTTTCATAGGAAAAAAATATTTGAGTTTTTATGTTTCCCAAAACCTACTCAGTTAGAGTACTTTGCAGATATTTTTTTTTTCTAGTAAAACTAAAAGCATTTAACATTCTTCTATATATTTCAGGTTGAAGGTTGGTATATAACCCTTTCTCTTTACCCTCTCTGAAAAATAACCTAAAAAATTGAACTTGATCTAAAAATCACATATTTTCATTCTAAGATTGAGACTTAAGGTTGTTTCCAAATACCACCACCCTGGCTGAATTTATGGCTTTTTGATGCCCCAGACTCTTTCCTTTTGAAGACTCTGCCCAAGACTCTGATCTTTCTATAGTTAGTCTGTGAGATTTGAAAGGGAAAAGCCTTCAGTAAAACATAGAGATGGTACTTGTAGTCAAGGGTTACCGACCTCAGGCAGAAGGAAGGGGGAAAAAAGACCAATGCAGTTTCTGCTTCCAAGAAAAGCTGGTTGCTGTTTTGATAACAGTAATGTCCCTTTAGTTCAAAGTTACCAGCTATCAAAACAAGTTGCAGTCCATAACAGACTAAATCCTTTCCCTTACAGAGAAGCAGATTGTAGTGTAATTGAGTCCAAATCAAAATATATTTACGAGAAAACTAGGCCCATGGATAGCAAGCAGAAATCAGAAAAAAACTAAGCTGAAATGTTCAGACCAAACAAAAAAATACCATATACTGTTTATATCTCAACTACTAAGATATTAGAAAATTTGTGTTAGAAGGAAATCAAATTATAAAAGATAACACACCAAAGAGACAGGGTAGTAGAAAGTAAGTATCCAACAAAGTGAAATACAGAATCATTCTTGCTCCATCACATGTGTTAACTGTTCAGCAAAGCTGTTCTGCTCTGCAGTTGGTATGAGGTTTGAACAGGAAGTATTATTGTCTGGCATCAGAGCCAGGGCAGGATCCAGCTTGAACCTCCAATTCGTTTCACAAGGAAATATGAAATTGCAGAACAATGTGGGTGGGCAATGGACATGACCTGACTTTCATTTATTAAATAAACACAGACTTGAGTAGTTGTACTTCTAAGAGCATTAGCAGTGGCATTGCCAAGGTATAGCACTTGGGGGACAGGGAGTTTTATCCCGTCATAAATCTCCATGCGCAACTCCCTCCAAGTCACCCCTCATAAATTTACAATCTAAGTAATCTACGTAAAATCAAGTGTGCTTGCTCTGCAATGTAGCCTCAAGGCAAATTAATTAGCCTTCACTTCCAAAAACCTTCTCACCCCTAAGTCCTTTCAATAGCGAAATTCAGGGAGCTGCCAGTTTTAGTCCAACTCCCAAGATTATGTGTAATGTTGGTTCTTACAGGAACCAGAGCACAAGGGGCTTCCTTGGTCTCCAGTTCTCTTATATCATTGTTACATTTGTTGGCAGTGAGCACAGGCAAAGAAAACCATATTGTTTGTGTAGTATAAAAGATGACTTCTTAAAGATGTGCAGACAGCAAAATCCATGCTTAACCAATTGTAAAAACAAGAAAACCTGAAAACAATTAGTAGTCTATTTATACATGTAAAAACTGGAAAATGATTTCTTAGTATATGGACTGGACAGCTCTCAGAAAAGTTTTTTTCACAAGCTTATTGGCAGGGATGGGCATATTCTGCTTCTAGACAGAAATGAAGTAGTGGGGGAAGATTTGCAAGTGTGTGAAGTGGATGCACATGGGGGGGCCATGCCCATTTTAGGTCAAGGGCACTTTTCTAAAATGTATTGGATAGCAAATAAAAAGAGTACCACAGAATTTCATCATCTCACACTATTGCATTTTCTAATTATGGTATTTGTCAGTGTAACCAGTGAAAATTCAATATTTATAAAATAACCACATTCTAAGCCTATGATTTCCAGTCAGTATTTGAATCAGATAATTTGTGAGTTAAAATTCCCTCCCATGTAGATAGCTGTCATCACCTGAAAGCTCTTACCATCTAATCTAAATATGTGAGACACTCTGCTGGGTGCTGTATTGTTATATTGAGTCATAGTATTTGGGGTTGGAAAGAATGTTAAAACTGATTGAGTCTAATGGCCACATCTGCCCAGGAGAAGTTGAAAATCTTCTTCAGAATACATCCATGTTGACACAGTGATACCCACTGTTACAAATAAAAAGTCTGTGAAATAAAAATAAAATATTTACAAGCAATTAGGATAGTATTGATATGCTAGAGCCTTAAAGGTGTCAAGAAAGCTACAAGCTCAGACAGGTTAAGCAACCAGAATTGATTTTCTTACTTAGTCACTCAAAATATTATTTTTCTAACCACAATGTTGTAACCAGTTTTATAGCTTTGTGCCCTCATAGCATGCAACTCTTTGGAGTCTTTGCACTTTTTTAAACTGCAATTGGGGCTATTGGGCTATATTTTCATAAGCTGTCACTTAACTGGGCAGAATTCCAGGCCAGATGCTGCTGGAGTGTTTTTATGTACGAGACATTGTCTGCATATTAAACCTTGTCTGTAATTTCTATTTAAACTGTTGAGGGGACATTGTTGCTTATGGAAGTTAGAAGATACCAGAGGGAGAATGGACACTTTTTGTAAGAAACGAGCAATTCTCTGATGTTTGAGAAATCAACTGGAGATGATGATGGATTAACTAAGGGATCCACATGGTCTTTACAAGAGTTAGCAGAACCCAGGAGGTGCTTATATAATATCCTTGAGGGTGGATGTCTCTATGATGCAAATAGTGAAAAGAACTTCCCTTGGAAGAAGACAAAAGAACTTTGTCTAGGTTCCAAGGAAATGGAAATCCCCCCAAAAGTTTAAAAAAGTAAAGAGGAAGACCTAGGGGAAGTTCTTCAATAGAGAGACATTGACTTTCTCAATCTATGAGCCATTTTGCTCCAGGGAATATCTTCCCTCATAAATTTTATGAAGAGACCCCGTGATCTGGCATCTTGAGTTGGCATACAATTGAACCCACTCACAGGATCTTAATATTCTCTGCCAAAGGAGTCATCATCTGAATGGGAAAACCTTTGCAAAAATTTCCCTTCATCTTACAAGAATGACTAATTTTAGTTGTATCACAAGGAAGCGTTTTGTTCCAAACACAGTTCCTAGAAATAGCGGGGCATTCCAGTTCAACAGATGCAAACCTTCCTCATAAGAACAAAACCAGCATGCTTGGGCAACTTGTCAATGAATCCAATTTGCCTGCTTTCAAGAGGATTGAAAGAAGATGGGGCTTCTAAAAGGAGAGATACTTCCCACAATTCTATGTGGGTTATCTGGATTGTGGAATATTGACAGCAAAATTTCAATCCCAGGAGGTCTCCTCTTCATCGCTCTTGGATCCCGCCTTTGTTACTGTCCTCACTTGTTAAATGAAAGCATATTTCATCATGAAGCGAAACAAAATTTAGTTGAACGTTTATATTTATTATATAATTGAGACAAAGTAAAACATAACTTATAAATTACGTAGTTACGTGTCTTCAGTGTTAGTAAATTGTGAAAATATAAAATAAAAATTTAAAATTAAACTTTAAAATAAAAATTTAAACTCAGAATTTAAAATTTAAATTTTAAGTAAAAAATTTAAATATTTTAAAATTAAAATGTTAAATAAAATTTTAAAATCTAAATTTAAATTTTAAAAATGCATGGTATATTGGGAACTACACTGAACTGAAGATGACAAATGAGTCCTAGTTATGGCTTTTCTAGTAACTAATTTAGATTAGTGGTTTCATCTTTGTATTTAGTCATCTGTATAATGAGAAAACTGACCTAATTAATGTGTAACTTATTTGTAGACCTAAAATTCTTTGATTCTGAATATAGCATGTTCATCCGTCTTGTATCGGAAATAATCATCAATAGAAGGTGGTGTTTGCTAAGTGCTGAGTGAGCATACTGAACGAGGGAACAGAGTCAGTTCCAGACAGCATGGCAGGATAGTTTCAGGCAACTACTGTGCCCTGAGCTGGGAACTGAGAAGTGAACAGGAATGTAATGACTGAATTGCAGAGCACTCAAGGCATCAGGATATGGCAGAGGTTAATGTGTGGAGGAAGTAAAGTTCCAGATGTGTTGAGACATCAGGAATTAGATTAACTGGCATCATGGAGAATTAAGACAGGCTAGCATGAAGTTAGAGACTTATGGAGAGAATATAGTGCCTGAATATACAGAATTTATGCTAAAAAGTAGACAGCACCAGATCTTGTTGTTGTTGTTGTTGGGGGAGGAGTTGGGTAAATGGGGGCATTACATGGGCATAAATTTTTTTGAAAAAGAGGAAAATGTTACTTCTTTTCATCATTTATATGGTTCTGATTTTTTTTTTTCAAAAGCATGGACAACTAAGAGTTGATTTTTTTTTTTTTAAATTGGGGCAAGATCCGGGAATCTCTTGGCTCAAATTTTCTTATTTTATTGCTTAACTCAATTTATCTGTTTAATTAGAAGTTCACTAGGGATTTTTTTGTGTGAGTGTCAGATACTACTTAGCAGTTATTTATGTATTCCTCAAGTATTTCATGTGTGCTGTGCTTATGGGGTTGGTCTGAGTTCTGGGAATAGAACAGACACATTCTTCACTTTCTTAAACCTCTAGTCTGCCCATTTACTTATTTGAGTGAGTGATTTTTCATAACTTGTATTTTTGTATGGATTTTGCATATTTTCTTGGCAGTGGTAAATAATAATAATTTTTTAAATTTCTGCATTACACACTCACATAGTCCAACAGTTAACAAAAAATCTTGTTTTCCCTGAGGAATAGTTTGCAGCCAATCTCGTTCCATATCAGTTGTGTTGCCAAATCCTCCATGTTTATGATGATAAATTCCAAGTATGTCCATCTAAGTAGTGATTTTTAAACTGAAACCATTTTATTTGCATTATTTTTCCTGGAATAAGCAGATTTGAACTTTATAAAATCTCACGGTTCATTTGAGGGAAAGAAGAAGGAGTGAGCAGGCAGAACAGAGGGAGTAAAAGGAATAGTCAGTGGGTCAGGGATGTTCAGTGGAGGAAGTGAAGATGGATCCACCAACTTCTGTTATATTTTCAAGACTCGTGATTTACCCTCAGAAAAGGTAAAAATGCTTTATTAGTCCATCTGTGAACTCGTCTCTCTTGCAAATTTCTCCATGATTTTTATTTTCCACTAATTTCCCTTCTATAAAATGTCAGGCAACTTGGGGACCTTGCAATGTGATGTGATTTTGCTTAGGGATGGTCTGGGTCCCATGTTTTTTAGTAAACCATAAGAGAAGGGTGATACTTGTCTTAATTTAGAGATTTTTAACATTTTAAGGTACTTAAAAGACATTATAAAATTTAGTATGGTGTTTACAGCAGAGTAATGTGGTGGAAAGTTTTCTCACTGAGTCCTTGACCTATGCAAGTACTCACAATTAGAGGCCTAGAAATCATTGTGAAATGAAGTTTTACATAGTGGAGACTTTTCTGGGTTTTAAAGGATACTTCAGATTCTATCTACTTTTGGGGTTCATACAAAGTCCTGGGAGATGAGCCAGCATATCTTTGTAATCAGTGCTTTTAACCAGATTTCATTTACTTATTAGATTTGCTGAATTTATCTGATTATGAGGGAACTGTGTGAGTCATTCTTGAAATTACTAATAATATCAGACAGTTAGATTGAGCCTAGCTGGGTCAGGTTATTGTTCGTGCTGGGTGACTCCCTCTGATGTGAGCAAACTATAGCCCACGTTCTGACTCAAGCTGCTACATATCTCTATGCCGTCAGGGACTGCCTAGTTATTCCAACACTATGCCTTGCCTGGGTTCTGTAGTGGTCCCTACTTTTGACATTTTTCTCCTTTCTCTTCTTCAGTATAAATCTATCACTTTTGTGAATTATGCATTATTCACTATTCAAGTCCATCGGAAAACTGAAATATGAATACAAGCATTGCCTCCTCTGGAAGCTTTCCCTGGCCTGCTAGCTAGGTCAGATTCTAGCTGTCACAAACCCTCCTTGCTCTCTGTTCATATGCATGGCCCTTTTAGCAGATATAATTAAATATTTATGTAAGCACTTGTTTAATGTACATTTTCCCACTGTACTCTATGCTTTAGGAATGAAGGGGCACTATGTTGCTCACTGTTCTGTACCTACATATACAATGCCTTGTATATGTAGGAGGACCTTAATCATTGTACTGAAGGAAAGAGTAGAATTTCAGCTAGATTTTACACAATGGTAGGCACTTGACAAATGTTGAGTTGAGTACTGTCTCAATTACATATATAAGACTTTTTCTCAAATGAGATTTTGTGGAATAGTGATGGGAATTTCAGTCACAGTGACAGTTCAGTAGGAGATATGTCTGCTTGGCATTTGATTAGAGCTGATCCTAGTTTCCAATAACAATACAATGCCTTCCTCCCAAATGTGGTATCTAGTCAAGGAGAGCTCACAGGATTTGCTTTATTCCAAACCATATTGATTTCTCCTTAAATTTGTACATTTTCTAACCTGGTGTTGTAATGGCTGGATGTTATAGTAAATGAAAAGGATTAAATTAATCTCCTTTTGTTTCTTCAAATTCAGAATGCTTCTGGTTAAATTAAAGGGGAAATTATAACCACAGATATAAGCCAGTTTGGGTGGGGGACAACCATGTAATGGAAATAGACTGAACTCCTGTGGATGCCTCTTGGAATGGTGCTGAACACACTGCAGCATGGCTGCGACTGGAAGGAGCAGATGGGAGGCTTCTGGAGAGTTCCTTTCACAATTCACCATTTGCCATATTGGTGGGTCTTCCTCCCTGAGAAAAAGAAGATGTGGCATTTAAGGTTAGACTCTGCAACCAGATCACATGAATTCATAGCTCACATCTATCTTTTGCTATTTGGGTTTTTCTGGGCACTAACTCTCTGTGCCTCATTCACTTTATCTTCAAAACCAGCGTAGTGGTAGTACCCACTGTGTAGCGTTATTGTGAAGATTAAATTAAATTCATATGTGAACACATGTAAAGTATGTAGAAGAGTTTGCTAGAGTAAATGCATAGGAGGTATTATTTTATTATGACTAGATAGAGCGTGGAATTTGAGCATTGGTGAAGGCTGACACTAGGCAAATGAAATAAGCCTGGTTTTCAAATGCTCATCATTCTAACTAAAGAAACTGAAAAAATGGGAAGAAACTCAGGTAAATATATCTCTCTTAACTACTTACATGAAATGAATCTCTTATACTTAGTTTTACTATCTCTTTTGAGTAGGCAGGGGAAATATTGGTATGTGTCCTCAGCAGACCAGGGAATTAAAGACAGGGAAGTTAAATGATTTGTCCAAGATCAAATAGCCTATACCAGTGGATCAGGGATTAGAATTTAGTTCTCCTAAAATGTAGTCCATGACTTTTTAATTACAGCTTGGCTACTGCTCAAAGTTTGGCCTCATATTCAAGACTCTTTAGCTTTTTCTGCCTTTTTAAAAAAATCAATCTATTCACCTTGATTGTTGAAATGTACTTAAGACTATCCATTTTGTGGATAGAACTACTGAGTTGAGATAATGTTCTATATGCCATTGATTTTTTTCTGTCCATATTTAATAAATAGTCACTAAGTTTGGGGCAGTAGGGATGTAGAAATAAAAAAGACCTTGTTCTTGACCTCAGAGAACTTATGCTACAGTGGGGAATGCAGCTAGGAAAGGAACTAAACTATACCATGATGTGTGTTGTTAATAAAGGAAAGCACATACACCAAGAGAATAGAGAGTAGTGTACAGGCAAGAACCCAGCGAGGAGAGCAGAGGAGACAACGGTTAAAGAAAGACACCTGAGCTGAATCCACATTGAGGTTAGATGTTAGTCAATGTTAATACTATAGAGCTCATATGAATGGGCACATTCTATATGCCAGGCACTGTTCTAAGTCCTGTGCATATGTTAATAAGGATGAGTTCATGTCCTTCACAGGGACA